>JARNGD010000053.1:0-205268 GCA_031001845.1 Achaetomiella virescens
CGGGCTCCGTCAAGAAGACGTACCAGGGGCACACCAACAAGGGGTTTTCGATAGGGGGATGCTTTGGCGTGCTGACGGATGCCGACGACGGGTATGCGGAGGAAGATGCGGACGAGGACAGCATACGGCGACGGGCCTTTATCACGTCGGCCAGCGAGAACGGAGATATTGTCATGTGGGATGTGGGGAGCAAGGCGGTACTGCAGAGAATTGAGGGCGCGCACAAGGGGGTGTGCTTCTGGGTTGATGTGCATGGCGGCACCATGGTCAGCGCCGGGGAGGATGGGTTGATCAAAGTGTTTCGGCACAGGCCGAGTGGTAGACAAGTGAAGCGCGAGGACGGCGAACCGGATGGAGGGTAAACGGCGTAAATGGGCACGTGGAGGACACGCCTGATGCGGCGGCGGCGGATGAAGAGCTGCAGCGTCGTATCGAGGCGGATGCTGAGTCGCCTTGGCAGCACGTCAAGGAGGAGCTGATGTGACTTGGATGCAGGTAATGGACCGTTTGGTGGTTTCTAGCCTGAGCTGCGGCACTTTGATCATGATACCCCCTTTCTGGCAGGCCGACGCCCGCTAACCTTCAACTCCTCCGCAGTGCATGGACGTCGACGTTGCCGCTGTGCGTGCTAACATCCTGCATGTGCCCTGCTGCTGAATACTCCGTTGCGGCTTGATGCCGTAGCTGCGGAGCTTTCTCCATGCTTGACCAGGCCATGGCAGCTTCCGAGAGCTTCATCTTTTCGTGTGTGGCGGTCGTGACTCCTCTCATTCTCACCCGCTCTTCTCCTGTGCCTGCCGCGCTTCCACAACGTCGACATCCAGCTCTCCCTGGACTTCCAGAACGAGGTTTATGCTCTCCAGGAACGAGTTGACAGCGACACGCAGCATGCGGTTCGTGGTCGCTTTATACTCAATCCGCAGGAGCGTAGCATCCGACGACCCGTGGGGGCGACGGTCGAAAAGGTCGCGCTTCACCAGGGAGGACAATTCCTTGTCGACTTTGAGCACTGGAGGGCGACCGAAGCGAGGCGCGCATCGGGGAAGGGGACGTGGAGGGTCCTGGAGGGGAAGGGTGATGGTTAGCGGGGTATCCAGAGACTCTGATGTTGTGTGTTGGGCTCCTCTCAGAAATGATTGTCTCCGGGCGTAACGTACAAAGCACAAGGGAATCCAGCTCCTGAGTTGGTCGCCATGGCTGCGCTGGCTCCAGCACATCTGGCAGCCACTGGTCCGGTCCGATATCAGGGTGGTGACAAATGACGATACTCAGGTTCCGCAGCCCATCAGAGAGAGGAGAGAGAGAGAGAGATGGTGGGGCACTGCTTTCTGAAAAGATAGCGCAACGGCTGGGAGGGACAGTCATGGGCACGGCCCTGGTCCCATTGGGCTCCACTTGAGCCCGCCTGGGATCCCAGCTAGTTGCGCGTTGCCATGGCGACCAGAACCGAGAAATAGAATGCGCCGGCCTGATTGGCGGACAGCCGCCAGCGCTGGAGGTCCCTGAAGCAGGGCCATAACAACGGCGCCCAGGAGCAAAAACATCCATCTGCCCTGGCCCGACCATTACAAAACCCCGTCCCGCAACATCGCTTGCCCGCATGCTCTCCTTCCCAATTGCATCGTCATCGACGCAGCTTGCCACCGCCGTTGCCCTGGCCTGAGACCCTGCGCTCACCAGTACTGACGCCACGACCATTGCCATTGCTCCTGCCCGACGTCCAGCTGCAGACACCTGCGCGTCCATCCTCGCCTCGTGCCTTCTCGTCGATCGTCACCACCACCTAGACGCAAACAAAGACAGAACAAGGCATTGTGCCTGCATCTGTCGCAACCAGACCCTCGATCAGTCGCAGCAGCCGGCAAATCCACCTTCGCAAGCCATCATTACCCAGTACATGCCCTCCCGGCGCGACGACATCTCCTTCCTCAACTCGCGACGACACCCTCGAGCCACGACGAGATGGCTCCTTCCAACCGCTACTCCAGCAATCTGGGACAGATCATTGAGTACATCCCAGGTACGTCACAAAATCCGCATGCTGCCGAGCCTCGTTCGCCTGCGCGGTCCCATCTCACACCTGTTTTGTTATTGTTGTTTTGACCGCCTCCTCCCCAATGGATCACTGTCGCATCGCTATCAAATACCATCTTCTCTCTGCATTTCCCATTACGGTGCTGACCATCACAGACCGGCTCTACCTAGCATCCTACGTCGAAGCTCCCGATGCCAACACCCTCTTCCCCTTCCCCGACCAGCGCCGCGGTCACCCAGCAAGAGGTCGCAGCGGTCCGCCGAAGGAAAATCTCAGACACCAGCCCGGAAGCAACCCTTTTACTTCACGGTAGACGATACTCTCCTCTATAATGCCTTTCACCACGACTTCGGCCCGCTCCAATCGGACACCTCTACCGCTTCGCGCTGCAGTTCCACGAGATTCTCGGAGCCAAGGAGAACCAGGACAGGCCGATCGTGTTCTGGAGCAGGGCAGACCCGCGCAGTACGTGCTTTTGTTCGCGGATACCCTCTTCCTGTCGCAGTCATGCTGACTACTATAACGACAGGCCGCGCGAATGCTTCCTGCCTGCTCGCATGCTACATGGTACTCATTCAGTCATGGCCTCCCCACCTGGCCCTGGCGCCCGTCGCCCAAGTCGACCCCCCCCTTATGCCCTTCAGGGACGCCGGCTATAGCCAGGCAGACTACGGCATCACCGTGCAGGACGTCGTATACGGAGTGTGGAAGGCAAAGGGGAGGGCTGCTGCTCCTCGAGACTTTCGACCTCGACGAGTACGAGCGCTTCGAGCGCGTCGAGCAGGGTGACTTCAACTGGATCACTCCGCACTTTCTCGCTTTTGCCTCCCCAGAGCACACCATCCGCTCGCACGCCGGAGGGCACCGAGGGCTGGAACGCGTTGCCCAAAACCCTGGCGGCAGTCGAGGAGCACCCGACACTTCAACAACCCTTCAAGAATGTCCTCAAGCACTTCACCGAGAGGAACATTTGGCCTCGTTGTCCGCCTGAACTCGGTCCTCTACAATGCCTCATACTTCGAGGCCCTCGGCATCCAGCACATTGATATGATCTTTGAGGACGGCACTTGCCCGCCCCTGTCTATGGTGCGCAAGTTTATCCGCATGGCGCACGAGATGATCACGGTCAAGAGAAGGGCATTGCGGTTCACTGCAAGGCCGGTCTGGGCCGCACCGGCTGCTTGATAGGTGCCTATCTGATTTACAGGCACGGCTTCACCGCCAATGAGGTGATCTCCTACATGCGCTTCATGCGCCCCGGCATGGTTGTCGGTCCTCAGCAGCACTGGCTGCACCTGAACCAGGGAACTTTCCGGGAGTGGTGGATCGAGGAGCGTCTCGAGCGGAAGCTTCGCAAGGAGGCCGCCCTCGCCGCCGCCGCGGCGCAAGCCAACGGCAACCACGCGCCCAGCACGCCGATCCGTGCCATGCAGAAGACCAGCCTCGGCCGCAGCTCCAGCAAGAACGGGACATCCACCTCACCAACCGCCGGCGCATCCGGACACCGCTCGGCGAGATAGACCAGGACCACGTCCGTGATAACACCATTGGCGTGCAAGAAGACTACCTCCCCGCACAACTCCCGGTCAGCCGCGCAAGACGCAACGTAACGGCGTCGACCGGCACCACCCTACATCCGCAGCGGCAACGCCGTCCCGACGGTCGAGGAAGAGTCCCGGAGGCGTCGAGCACGAGATCCAAGCAGAGCTCATGTCGATGCGCCGCTCGCACGGTACCGAGTCGGACGAGGAGTGGACCCTGCGCATGCGCTCGCCGCAAGGCGTCAGCTTCGCTGTCACCCGACCGCCGCGAGCGCTCCATCAGCCACCAGCACACGACCACCACAACGTCGTCGTCGACGACCATCTACCAGGTTATCGACAACGACGCGTCCAACGACATCGAGAACATTGGCATGTCCTCGTCGGCGAAGACCAAGACGAAATCGTACGACGCCGGCATCCAGCGAGCGACATCTGCGTCGGGCGTGCTAACCAAGGTCCGAGGGACAAGCGCCAGCCCCAAAAGGAGCGCCGCTGGTGGTGCGGCCACGGGACGCGGGCGTGCGCAAGACAAGTGGACGCGTGGGGAGTGTCGGGCATAGTACGAGTCCGAGCGCGGCTACGGCGGCGGTGGTGAGGAAGGTTAGCGGGGCACATTAGCTAGGCCGCCCATGGGTGGTCGGCCTTTTGATGTGCCTGCGTGATATACCCGACTAGCGGATACCCATCGATCCGATGCTGCTGCTGCTGATGACTTTACGACGACATGACCACCACCACCACCACCACCACCACCATCACGCTCTTCTCGCACTCACCCACTGCTTTCTGAAGCGTTCTCACGGGGTTGTGCTTGCTTGCTGCATTTGCTTGCATGCCTGGCGCTCGGGCGTTGGCGGGAAACGGCACGTCGATTCTGCTCTTCTGCTCTTCTTATTCTGATGACGCTGGGAATGGGTATAATGTTGAGGGAGAATGGGTTCGAAAGCTTATACCATCCTGTATCATGCATGCTTGCTTGCATCTCCTGGAAGGGGCTGTTCTTCATCCATCCAACTATACCCGTTCATCAATCACGCCCCTTGGTCTGTGGCCTGCCCCGCTGGCGGCTTTCCTGCCTACCTGCTTCATATCCTAGGTGTTCCCCCAAGCGGTGTGATGCGCGTACGGTGGAACGGGTTTTGTTTGTGGTCGGGAAACACGGGAGGGCTTACTGGTAGAGGACTTCGTCCTGGCTCGCAGACGAGGGATTTGTTTGGTTTAATTTACTCCGCGATGTTACAGTTGGAGCTGGCGTTTTCGGGGATTCGGTTCAACCACGGGAGGGATCTGTGGTGGAGATGGGTCGTCCTTTTGGAGACGTATTGAGGCCGTGTTTTGTTTGAGTATTGCTGCTGCATTTTTATGAAAGAAACCGGGTCTTGTGGTCGATGTTGGGATACAGTATAGCATCCTTTCCTTTTTTCGCGCGAACGAACCACTTGCTTCTTGGAAGGGGGCAAATAAAGAGGATGAGGTTCTGATTTGTAGATGATGATGATGATGATGATGATGATGTGAGTCTGGACAGACAGGCACGCCTGTGACGTTCCCGCTCTGCGGTGCTTCCCAACCAAAACCGGTATCTTCTCGTCCTCGTCAAGTCATCGCCCTTCTCTGAAGTGGTACCAGGGGAGGGGCCAAGACATCAACATCCCGCCCCCACCCCTTCCAACTCGACTTACACTCAAGCCACCAGTTATTGATCCTTGGACAGGCAGTTACCGGAAAAGATGTATATACCCTCTACTTTGATACTTTATCGTCCGCCTTCTCGCCCACACCTCGGTCTCTTGCTACTGCGCCCCAAAGCGATCTTAATCTTGTCAAGAAAATACCATGTTGCTTGGCAGAACTTGCCGCTCAGCTTGCCAGCCTGCGTTATGCGCTCTTCACATACGAGCAGTAGAGGCAGAAGGAGCTTGGGGCGTTTTGGTAGTGGTAGGTTGGCACCAGGTTTTTGCTGCTGCAATGTTGCCTGTCTGCCTGCCTGCCAACCAACTCACTCCACTGCCTCTCGCGCTCTATCTCGCCTTGCCCGAACTTACCGAGGTCTCGAATGCTTCTCCGAGAAAAGAGAAAGTGTACAATCCAGCCACCGGAGGCCGGCTCCGACGGACGACGCCGAAGAGTGGCTGCACCAACCGACGAAATGTTCTCTGGGCAACCGAGACCGGCGAAGCACAGCCCCCGGGTTCTAATCGCCAGCGGCATTTCAGATGCTCTATTTTTTTTTTTCTTTTTCTGTGAGGCTTGCAAGCACCATGTACTGGCCCGGTCCGAAAAGCGGCCAACATGCTGCAAGTGGGAAAGCCACCTCCGGGGACGGGAAGTCATGCGAGTTGGCGAGATGTATGTATGTATGTACATCCGACGATGGACGGATGGTGTGGCCACCGAGGTACAAGCGAGGAGGTTCTTGGTGCCGGTACTGATACCTGCGTCTGATGATCATGCATTTGCCTGGCAGTCTTGGTTCGGTCTGGTGAGAACCTGCCTGCACAGTGCCAGCCTTTGACCCGGGAAGGGTGTGTGCTATGGGGATCCTGAATGTGAGTCCTGTGATGCTGCCCAAGCGAGACAGTCTCATCCAGTCCATGTTTCCGACGCATCGTACTACGCTAATACTCACCAGACAGGCGAACCCACGGAATCTGGATAGCAGCGCAATGCGCCGGAGCGGAACCCACCGAGGAGGTGATGATCGTGAACTTCCGGGCATGCACCGCCGCGCTGACCCCTGTCCGCTCGGGCTTCCGGTACCGCGTCCCCGGGACCGATCACGGATGAAGGTCGTGCGAGAATGCCATCATGACAAATTCTGCGAGCAGGGCTCAAGGCTGTGCTTCGCAACCCTCGCTCAGTGGGGTCCTCAGAGACCGGGAATGTTTGCGGTGTTTGCGAGCAGGTCGGCGCTGTCGCTGCCCATGCGCTGACTGTCACACGGCAATCGTTGCGTGATGTCAAGAGCCATCCCCTGCCTCGGGCCCTCCCATGACGCACAGATTCCCACGGGCGGGCGTTGGTCAGAAGAAGGTCCCTAAAGCAGCAGCCAGGAGCCCCCAATCCAGGAAATGCTGAAATGACCGGGGATGGAGGAATCGGATACGAAATGCCATCTGCCCCGTCTGCAACAACTTGCGGTGTGTGGTTTGGTGTATCACCCTGTGAGGAGAAGGGAAGATGTTCGATGTAATGATCGTGGCTCGGAGCATGCATTTGCTCAAAGTCTGGTACTCCAACGGACCTGTTCATTGGCTCCCCCCACCCCCAAAACAAAAAAAAAAAAAAAAAAAAGGATGCCTCCATTTCGGCTGCAGAGTTCCTGCGGCACAGAACGGTCTTTTCCTGGACAGGCGGGTAAAGGGGCTTGCTCCCGAACCACCACGTATTGATGCTGGGAATAGACGACAACAAGACTCAGCTGGCTGGCTGCCCCCTGACCAAGAGAGGCCAAGGGGAGTTCATCGGGGTGGGTGAAGTTGCATCGACAGTTCGAGAAGAACGGGCGGACTGGCAGGGACGAGATAAATGGAGACCTGGCCGCAGAAAAGCGGCCGCATACGCCTCTTATACAGTGACGAAAAAGAGACGCCGGGTTGAGGCTGACGCAAGGCTCACTGCCCTCAAAATGGCGAGGCGGAATGAGAGCCATAGAGCAATCAATGATGGTGAAAGTCAGGGGCTGGTGGTTTCACAAGCCAGTCAAATAGCCCTGGACCCCTGTTCATCGTGGCGGAGACGGCCTGCACGGGCCATCTGGGGTTGGTAGCCTGGAAAACGGGCCTGGCTGTGGTCTGCACGGAAAGTGCAGCCAAGGCCCCCAAGGTGCAACCACCACAACTTCCATCGTGAACTGCACGCAGAGTCACAAAACATCTTCGAGGCCCTCTGGAGGCGGTTCTGGTCATGTTTCTGGACAAATTGCTTCGCCTTGCGATCATCCACAATGGGCGCTTGACGTATCGGGCTGGCAGAGCAGCCGTGCAGTGATGGCATGACATGGAATGACAAATGGACGACTCTGGCTCCTTCCATCCCCGCGTACACCAGGATTTCTCTCGCGGCAGGTGCACCATCCGCCTCTGCTTTTCTCACCCTTGGCCAGACTTTCAGGCTCCATACCGAGGGTTGCCTAACGTTTATTTGTCTGCCCATCCCCTTTTTCTGGCAGGGCACTGCTTGCACCTGTGCTGCAGAAATAAGGGCTCATGTCCAAGATACTCCATGTTTTTCTCCCCGTTGGCCAGCGGCCCAAAATGCTATCTCGTGGGCCACGATCGCTGCGGATCGCGCCGGCTAACTTCCCGGGCCCAGCCCAGGACATCCCTGGCGATGCCCTCTCCCCTTACCAACCAAGGTGAGCAGGGCAGCGACCAACAGCCCTGTGCCCTATCCGGATTCAGTCATCGCCCAACCTGTTGGGACGGCCAGGCCCTGGACCGTTCGTCATGGCGACGAGGGACCTGAGATGCGTTCCGCTGCTATATAAAAGAAAGGTTAGCGCCGGTTTGGCAGCGCAAAAGTTCATCCAGATGCTCCGTCCTGCTTTGGTGCTTCCCCTTCCCTCCTCGCCGCGACACCAATTTCCCTCGCAACACCCCCCCACCTCATCTCTCCTCCCTCCCCTCCCTTCCCTTCCCTTCCCCCCGCCATCCAATGTCCCTATCCCCAACAACAGGCATGAGCAGGCTTTCGCTTGAGTACAACTCTCCCCTCGCCCCGGCCCAAAGTCGGGTGCCGCCGCTGCGGACAGGACCCTCAATGCCTGAGGGTGACTACCCCTCGGTTACGAGCGACTGGGAAGTGGACGAAGGTGAGGATGAGGAAGAGGCCACCGTCGTGTCCTCGCCCGCCGGGTTCAAGTACAACATATCGCGGCTGTCTCCGAGAACCCGACAGGTCGTCAAGAGCCTCTTCGACCAGGAGTCATCACACGATCCCCCTCAGATATCGTTGGAGTTTTGTGGCTTGAGGGAAGAGAATCCCGAAGGCGACGGATACTTCTATGCCTTCCAGATGCAAGAGGTTGTGCCTTGCTCTGTGCGAATCGGTGCAAGGGACAGTGGAAGGTTCTCAGTCCCGAGGTGCGAGTGTCCCGATGCCAGATATCGACATGTGAGGCCCTGCAAGCACCTCGTCTGGCTCTTTGACAAGATCTCAAAACAAGCCCTGATCGACCACGACCCCAACTCGGAGCTGACCTTGACCGAGGACGGCTACCCCGAGGAGCTCGGGGACGCGTTCGGCCAGATATCACAAATCAGCCTCGATGTTCTGGCGGACGGTCTGCGCTGCGATACCTCCGAGCCTGACAGCGACATGGTCCCTACAAGCTCTGCTCGTGTGAGGGAAGCCCGCGAGATGGTCGCCGCCGTGGTGGGCATTCATCCCTCAGATATCGACAGTTACGGCCACAATTTTGTGGACTCGTATGACCGCAACACACTGATACGCCGCGGCGATCTCGAAGCCACCTTGTTTTCGCTCCTGCTCTCCTCCCACTCCCTCGCACAATGGATCCGTTCTGAGCTACACCCATCCGACCCGGCCGTCGACCCTTCTCGAGTTGCCCAGCAGCGCGTGTTTCGCATCATTCAAGAGTTGGATCTCTACTCGGCAGCCCAGTGGGACCCAGCGGCCGCTGATGAATATCAGAGGCGAGGGAAACGAGCTGAGGGACCCCGAAATTTGGCCTGGGCCACCACTCAAATCCAGCACTGCGTGAGGAAGATTGAGAAGCTCGTCTCGCGAGGTTCGACCCCTCTCGGAATGGGCACGTTGGTCTGCAGCCCGGTCACTCGTCGCCATCCTCAAGGCGGTAGTCAGCCACCGAGAGCTTTACGCCCCTCTGGTTGGAGACCGCGACACCGGCTTTGTGTTCTCAGCACTCGACATGCTTGTCGACCAGAGCCAATTTGTCGACGAGCTCGAAGATATTATGGAAACAGTCGGAGTCCGGGGCGCGCCGGATTCTTATGTGAGAAAAATGCGTAGCTTGGTCGAACGCATGCGCAGTCATAAACCCGAAAACTTCGGCACCACAGCTGGGAGCGGCCTCCCGCGGAGCGAGACGCCCCCGCTGAACGAGCCGCCACCAGCTGTTCAGAGCCCGAGACCAAGCAGCTCAAGCAGCTTGCAATTTCTTACCATGGGGGCACCAACGAGCGCCATGGCATGGGGCGGCCGAGGCAGAGGTGGACATGGAAGGGGCAACGGGAGGGGTTCGAAACGGTCGATTTCCAGAAGCAGTCCCGGCGACAATCCTACGAGTTCGACAAAAAGAGCTCGCGGAATTTGAGTCCTTGTCCGGGCTGTGTCATAATCATTTGTTCCATGGCATGAATCACACAACGTCAGGAGTGGCTGGTCCCCTGACTCGATAGATCCAAAAGATGGTGGAACTTGATACCTTATCCCATGTGTTCAGGCACACATGCGCATCTTGTTTAAGGCTTCTTCGTCTCAGTCCCATCGCTACAACATGCTTCGGCGCTAACAGCACCTGGCGACGGAGGCTCTGGGGGGTGCTGAGCTAGACACATGTACATTACCGTCTCGTAAGTTCTCACGGGAAGTTTGAGAGTCTCTTCAATAGACACGACCCTAGATATGTAGGGCACGAAGCTCAGTGTTAATGGGAAGAATGGACAGCAATGGCCCCCCCCAACATATGTCTCATTCGCTGTCTGTCGTCTGTCCGTGTTGGAAGCGACGGCATCGACCTTTGGCAACTCGGGCTCCGGATATTTTCCGCTCCGTTAAAGCTCCGTGATTTTCTGTCGGGTGGCGTTGTGTCCTCCGCTCCACTCTGCTATTCTTCCAAACCCAGTAAACGATCCAAGCAACGTCCAAACCAACTCTCTTACATTCAAGACGTAGTCATCGCCGAATTCGATCGTCTACTGATGGGAGCACTTTGATGTCAGAACCCCAAAACAAAACATCCCTCCGCCCGCGGGCGCGTCTATTCGAATAAGAAACAAAGAGAGCAACATGGGTCGAGACTGTCTACTACCGATCGAGCTTACCCTCCTACCTAGCTCTAACAGAGGCATAACTTCTTTTGCGAATTCCTTGTTTCTTAGTCGGTAAGTGCAGAACCCGTTTCTCCTATATCGGTGGCAACACACATTGCGAGGGCACTCTGGTAACAAGATATTGGGCAAATGCGATGGAGCTCGGGAGGAGAAGGAGGAAGCGGTCGCTTTGGACGACGACGTAAGGACAGAAAGTGAGACGTGGAGAAAGTGACCGCCTTGTCAAGCTCACTGATCTTGTTCCACTCTCATCGAGGAGATTCGATTCAACACTGATGTCGTAACGTAGGTCAGCAGCCACCGTCTCATACAGTCCAATGCTCTCGGATTTCTAACCCACGATAGATGGCGATATTCGAGGCGTGGACCTGCGGCGAGCTACGTACCCCGTGATTCGGTGTCTTCTCTTCTCTCATCATTTGCTCATTAAATGGGGGACGCCCAAGAGACAACTCTGAAGTGGAAGAGCTATATACCGATAGGGATACGGCCCCTCTCTACAACCGCCCTTTTCTCAAACCGACCACACCGCTAACACACGCAACAATCCGTTTCCAATGTTATTTTGGCGCCAACCAACCTGGAACTCACTCAGCCCACCACCGTCGCCACCCCGTCCTCCACACCACTACCCCCTTCTCCTCCTTCGCCTTAGCAGCAAGCTGCTGCTCCAGGTCATCAACCTTCATGATAGCATGACAGCGCGTCCACAGTTCCGCAACCAAATCCATGAGTGAGGGCCGCTGATACCAATTACCATCCCACTCCCCCCTCGACTTCTTCTCCTCTCTCATTTCAATCCACTTCTCCGCCTCCTCCACCTCCTCCCTCCACCACTCCCTCGCCGCTTCTCTCACCTCCTGCTCGGTACATCCCTCCCTTTCCTTTCCCTTCACCACCAGTTTATTCCCATATCTGACCACTCTGCTCGCCAACGTATCTCTCTCTCCCCCGGGTACACTGCTCAATCACACCCCGGACCGCCGGCGGCGTGTCCCGGAAAGCAGGGAACTCAAGGTCCGGCTCGCGCGGGTACGACTGCCACACGGCCGCGTGCTGCGGCGCGCACTGGCCCTCAAAAATGCACCACAGCACGCGCGCGAGCATGTACACCATGGCGGACTCCTGCTCCTTCGCATCGAGGCAGAGCCAGGCGATGTTGTAGTTGGGGTAGCCGTGCGGACGGGGATCGGTGTAGTTCTCCGCCGCCTGGAGGACGTCCCACCCTGGCAGGAGGCGGTCGAGGATGGAGGCGTAGTGTTGGCGTTTGGACTCGGGGATGGGCGTGTAGCCTTTGGAGTCGTCCTTCAGCCCGTCGCTGGCCAAGATGCGCATGTACTCGATTGCGTTGACCTCGGGGGCGGCAAACTCGCACCAGACGCCGCGCTGCTCGAAGTCGACCATGACGATCTCGCGCTGGGGGGAGAGGAGAATGTTATCGAGGCGTAGATCGGGGTAGAAGGTGCCGTGAGCGTCCTTGACGTGCGTGACTGCTACGGCGAGCGCCATTGCCCACCTTGTCTTTTCGACAAAGGTGAGGCGGTTTTGCATCCGCAGCAGGGGCAGGTGGTCGCGGAGGCTGCCCGGGGCGTGGAAGGGCATGATGAAGCCGACGACCGCCTTCTTCTCGCCAAACTTGCAGACCTTGGTGACGATGTATCGAGGCTTCCACATGACGTACTTATTATACGGCATCCGCAGAAGGTTGTGAAGCTCAACGTAGAGATACTTGGTGTCGCTCGTCATGGCCTTAAAAACCCAGAGCTTGGCCGGGCGGTCATCTCCCTCGTCTGGCCGTATGCGCACCACGCACACGCTGTCGTAGAGCTGTTTGACGAGACTGAGGCGCGAGATATCAAGCTCCTCGGGGATGTGTACTGCACGAGAAAGCCCGAGATCCTCGCGCAGGCTCGACAACTTGATGAGACTCCTTTCCACATCGTAAGTTGGCGCGACGAGGATGTTGATCTGATGGATGTCGGCGTGGAGGTTCTCGAAGATGATGCGGGAGCCGAAGGGCAGGTTGTTGCACATGTTGGAATACATCTCAGTTCCCTCTTCCAGCGTCCAGAGCTGCAACGTTCGTAGGATGTGCCTGGCGATTCCGAGTCGCCGCAACCGTGCTTCGTCCTTGGTGTGAAAGGCAGCATCGAGATCCAGGACCTCGCGAAGAGCGGGAGGGCAGGAAGTGACTACTTCCTCTGGAATGAAAACATCGAAGCGCATCGGCGGGATATCAGCGAGAAACAGTGGTACGGCAAAGTACCGTTCCCCATGCCAGTACCTCCGTCGATCCTCCAGAGTGGCTTCAGCGGAGGGTCCAGACTGTCGATTCGATTCTTCGGGTTGAGTTGGGAGTCATCCCAGTCAACGTCACCGGAGCGTCTCGTCGTCTGGTAATGTCGGGCTGGCCTCTCAAGGAAGGCCGCCGTGGGGTGGATGACATCGTGGATCGACACCGAGTTGAGCTCCATTGCGACGTGTGCTGGACCAAACAAACCAGGGCCTCAAGGTGCGCGATTACGACAACCGAGACAGCAAAGGCAACTCCTCTGGAGAAAAAAAATCGAGGGCCGATGGAGCGAGGGCAAACGACAACAGGGTGTGGTGGCAGAGGCTGGTGGCAGAAAGCGGTCGATCAGCCACAGACAGGGTTGAAGTTCGAGAAGCAAGACGCGAGAGGCGCAGAATTTCCAGCGGCGCCGTTCCTGTTGTTGACCGAGCTTGGCCACTCATCAGATGCACCTTCCCGTCAGATGCACTCACCGTTCATGGCAGACCGTCATCATGAGAGAGAGAGCCTCCTCCCAGCGTCGAGGCGGCCCGTCACAGTTTCCTCCACGGGCCACGACGGCGGGAACGGTGACCTCGCCGTGGTCAGCTGCCTGTCTGCCCTTCAAATTGGTCCCTCGATCGAACTGTTGCGGAAAACGGCCTCCACCAGAGTTATCTCTCTGCCCGAGTTGTCTCTGAATAACAGAGATGGGACTGCAGTCAGGCGCGATCCCGGGGAGAACATTTCAACACTGGGAACTGATTTCGGGGTTCTCTGAGCCATCCTCGCTCACATTTGATTGGCTATTATCTCTCCATCTTTTGGGCGATCTGCGACAGGACGGGGCTAACACAGGCCAGACGAACATCTCCGGGGAAGCCACGACGGCGTCCAGCACAGGCCAGCTGCGACGCCTGACTTGCGCCGTTCACACTGGGTTGTGTCCGCTCTGTAAATGCTATTGTGGCCTGATCAAACTAACTATACCTGCCAAGTGATGCCGATGCCAATCTGCGCTGTAGAAACGGCGAATCGAGACAAGTTTGAGGCAGTTGGTACGAACGCTCCCTCTTGCGCTCGCAGAGGGAGCACCGTGCTTCTGCTGGGCAGCAAAGTCCGGGTTCGGCCCATGAGTTGCAATTCTTTGACGCGTCAACGAGGCGAAGAAAGACCGAACCGAGAGTTGACTTCTCGAAGGGACGACAGGACGATGTGTCTCGGAAGAGGCAAAAGAACCGGGTCTCCGGAGTGGACACGGACGACGCTGAAGGGGCGATCATGGCTACGTCCAGCCCGAGGGTTCTGACAGACGCGCTCTGAACTTGCTCTCGTTCTGGCTCAGGGCCGGCTGGAAGCCAACGTCTTCATGTTCTGTTCGGACTCAGCTCTTTACGTTCCGGGCCGCTCGCTTGTGATCCGGATTTACCGTGCTTGCCGCAACAAATGGGCGACGGATCGGCTCGGAAAGAGGCAGAGACGGGGCGCGTGCACAGGTAGACCCCCTGGAGCACGGCCTGCAAGCTGGCGGGGATCCCCGGCCGCGAGTTGGGGAATGCCTACGAGATCCTCGTCAGCCAAGCGGGGGAGCCTGGCCGCGGGAAGGGGAAATCTCCCGGGCCTGTGATCTCACGGCGTTCCTGAGATGAGTTGGGCATCAGAGATCAGACTTCCGCAAAAAATGGCGGGTGGGTATGAGCCCACGAGCGATGCCTTAGGGGGCGGCCCGCCCCAATGTGTGCCAATCACTCACTTGCCAGGCCGCAGCTCGGTCTTATGGATGATGGATGATGCATACCTGAGGCCATGGGACGCCCAGCTCAACGATGGGAATCTTGCAGCCCGCTAGCCCGAGACGAGGCGTGGAAGTCGAGATTCACTGGACCACACTGGCGAGCTGGTGGGTCAAGGGATTTCTAGTGGAAGCGATGTTTCGCCCCACGCGAGGTTCACCTGACGGATGGAAAGAAGGGTAAAAGAGAAATGAAAATGCGTAGGAAGGAAGAAGACCAGAGCAAAAAATGGTAGTAGTGAGAGACCGGAATAGAATTGGAGAGCATAATCATAAGGAGGAAAACCGAGAAGAGGTATGAGATCGGTAGGCAAACAGCTCAATGTTCTGACAAGATGTACAGGTGCCGGTCCAAGTGGCAAAACTATCTCTCGCAAACATACCTGGTGCACCATCCAGTCCGCCTAGAGAGGGGAGGGATAGTGAATGCTCTGCTCCGCCGCTCAACAGATTTGGGGCGTGCCTTGGTGGTTCATGAATCCGTACGCCTCTGGCTATCTGCATGTAACCATCCACCAAGACCCTGGAGACAGCTAACATCGTCCCCGGGCCTATCCCCGAGATCCAAGTTTGAAGATGACCAAGACTGATGTCATCAGCTCCCTCGGCTCGACATCCCTTGATGTGTCAAAGGATCGCTCGTCGAACCCAGCCTGGCCAAGGAGTAGGATCGCAGCCCGAGAACAACCAGACAGTTGGAATATCGAGTCACAGAATATCATGCAGTGATTCGTCCGTCCAACCGTGCACCATGTACAGATCAGGCCACTAGGCCAGCGCCACCCTCAGGTTGTCGTCTCCCACGATGTTTGATGACAACGTGAGGTTGTGCCTTAACCCCACACGATGTGATGTCGGTTTAGGGAGGAGCGCGTTTGACAGTCGTGGTGTCCAGTTGTGTGATGAGGCGGCTGAGCTGCCGATGACACTACTGGTGTGCTAGTTGACCCAAGCGACCTTAGTCCCGCTAGGCCCGCTCTATCTGCATGTCGAGATTGACCGGTGAGCAGGGGTGTCACCCTCCTGGTGGGTGGTAATGACGAACGAAGTTAGAAAAGCCGCTTCAAGCGATAATTCTCGACAGCCGGGAAGCCAGATTCAGCAGGTCGAGGATGTTGAGAAGAGGTTCCCAATCAGCAGAGCCGGACTTCGATCGGTCTTGCATTCCTCTTTGCCCACCTTGGTCGGAGCAGCCGCGATGACGAATGTTTCATCCGCCCCGACAGTATGCTTCTATAACGGATCGTTCTTCCATGACCAGGCTCTCATGATCGGATGTGTCCCGCCCCGTTCCAGAGCTAGGAGTCTTAGATGAGTCCCTGGACCACAGTTTCGGGACCAGAAGTTCTTGTCTGCGTGCGGAACTATCCGGCACGCTGGGAGGGTCAAGATGCCTATAATCTGTTAGCTCGTCGGTTTGCACCTAGCTGGAAAGAGGGTAGGCGAATGGAGAGTTGCAATCGTGTGGAATATGCCCGGCTCTCAATGCAGGTCCTGTGGTTCCGTCCCGCAAGGCGATGCCGGGACCGGTCGGGCGTGGCTGGTCGGCCCGATAATCGTCGGATGCAATTCGCTATATGAAGGACGTTCCGAGAGCCCAGGCTCGCAAGCAAGGGAAAGCTGCTCTGCCGACATCGCCTCACCCGCACCGCCACCTTACGGTGCATGCTGATGTTGCACAGGCTCGTACCATGTAGGGTCCTTCCACCGGGCGGCTGCGCATCGTTCCCGGGTGCTCTCTTGCCGGCTTCCCCTTCTTTTCCTTCCCGAAAGTTCCTATTCAGGCTGGCCTCTGGTGTGATTGTGGGGTGGCTCTCGGGCGCGGGCTGGGAAAGATGTTCAAGTGGCTCCAGATGATCGGGGCAACCGGAGGGAGCGGAGCCGAAACCTTGCGAACCGGGCGCTCGCCGAATTCGAATTGCTGGGTTTTCGCACGCAAAACACACGGCTGACAGCATGTGAAGGCTCGACTCAAGATCAGCTAGCGATTCGATGCGATGTTGCCCAAGCGAACGTTTCCCTAGCCGCAGGGAGATCGTGTGGCCGCCAAGTGAGCCTCGCCCCGATCCCGTCCTTCGATATCCACCTTCGGAAATGTGGAGATTCGGGATGAACGGTTGGCGGTGCCAACAGCGCTGGACGCTCTTCGGAACTTCGTGAGCGACGCTGGCTTGCTCTCTGGCCACTGTCAGCCTGGTCCTCGTCGATCATCATCCACGTGGATGTTGTTCGTTCGGCGTAGCGGTACGGGATTGGGCGCCTCGTGTCTAGCGGATGATGCGGCCGGGAGGACACCCAGCTCCAGAGCCATCGAGCGTTGTCGGCAGGAGCCGAGGGGCAGTTGCCAGGCATCGCGCTAACAATCCCAGAAAAGGGACTCAAACTGCTCTGAAGCACGCGATTGGCTGCGGGGATTTGCCTCGTTCTGCTGGCCCAGCTATGGAAGCAATCGATGGAAGGGATAGAAAGATCGAAGAAGTGGGCATGTTTCTCCTGCTCCCCACACATTATGTGCAATGATGTGTTTTGTGCCGGCAGCCGACTAGTGCAGCCATTCTTGGAGACGAGACTCCATCGAGCATTCAGAGTCGAGGACATTGCAGAGTGATGATGGATGGGCGGGGATGTTGCGAAACCGTTCTGTGCGACGTAAAAGAGCCTATAAGGCCCTGGGGTATTTGGAGAGCTTTCAAGGCAAGAAAGGACGGCGTCCGCACGTTCCAAGGCCCCAAGCCGTTCGGGGCCTGATGTTCGTCTCTTTTGCACCTTCCTTGAAGTTCCTCAACCTGGTCTGGTCTCATTTCCACTTGCCGCGACTGCGCTCCCCTGGTCGCAGCCTGGTCGCTCGTGCCACTCATCAACCAGGAATCAGCCGGGGTGAAGGGGCAAGAAGTGGTCAGGCCGCGCCTTCCCCGCGACCGGTGAATCTTTTCTCTTCATTTCATCTCCTCGCAGCGCTCACCGATTCCTTCCTTGCCCAGCAACCGACACAGTAACTCTCCTCACCGGCTGTTTCAAGACTCCACCGAGCAGCAATCACGGCCCCATCTCGGTCTGCGCCGTGAGACATCACACGTATTACCATCCCAGCTTCTTCCCTCTCCCTTGCCATCGCCGCACGCAGAGCACTCCATACCCAGCCACCATTGGGCGACACTGGTCAGCGGCACGACACCATCCGGCGCCGACGACCCGCGACGACAAGCGCCCTCGCAACGAGAGCAAGGGGAATAGTTAGCGAGAGCGCAAACCCTACTGCCCGTATCTCAATCGCGGCGCCAGCTCCAGCGGCCAGCAGCCCTGCTCACGCCGGGGTCATCGAGCTGCAAACAGCCCGAAGCTTCTCGCCCAGCTCCGATCTCGTCGGCGGCGCTTGTTCGGCATCGCAACCCCGCAGAGGTCAACTCAGGCCCGAGGCTGCATGGGCCGAAAGGCCGAGGGGTGGTGGTAGTCAAGCAGCGATTTGTGCGACTTGACTTTGCCGTTGGCTTGGCCTCTCTGTCCCTACCCCTTGTCTCCTCACCTCCTCCACGCTGGCTGCAGCTGCGTCGGGAACCGTTTTCTGGTGCCCCCTGCCGGCCCTCTCTCCCTTTGCCGCGATGGTGGGCTTCTGAGATGTACCCTTCGGCTCTGAGTCCCACCCCCCGGTCATCCACGGTTCTGCTTTTGGAGCCAAGCAGGTCGGCTGTTCCCTTCCACTTTGTTGGCAGACCACTTCCCTGTCTTCCCCCTGCATGCCGGGTACATCCTAGGGGTACTACACCCCAGTCTGCACTCACTTGCCCAAGATAATATTGTTCAGTGATCCTCGTCATGGTAAGAACCCCGTTTCTTCATCCAGGGCTGGCGGCGGGTTGCATGGCGGCAAGCACCGATCATTCTCCTGGGGGTTTTGTCTGCCTCTCTTCTGAGCCACCTCTCCCGGCTCTTCCTCCCACCTTTTATAACCCCCCGCCCTCGTGTCACTTAGGCACTCTTCTTTCCTCTTCCGGTCCCTGTCCCCCTGTCATGCCTTGCCATGACCTTCCTCACCGGTCCGCGCCCATTCCTGATCTCCCTTCTTAATTCGTCAGAGATGCGGTGAACTGAATTGACCATGCTTGCCTAGAAAACACCAATAATCAGAAACGGCGGGCTTATGGCCAAGAGGACACCCTTGCTGAGCCAGTGCTCAATGGGTTGACTTATGCCTCATCAGCTTGTCTCGACACGATCCTCTTGCCGGCGGACCACCAGTATATACTGGGGCAGGACCCCTTCGTACCCCTACCGTCGTCGGATTCCAGCCTTCCAGAGATTCGACAATACACGTTGGAGGAAGCAGCTCTCATCCTCGGTCAGCCCTATCCGCCGGTTCTGGCTCATGGCAATCCGGCCTACCCATCTCCAAGCGACCTGTCGTACACCTATCTCAGCAGCCAAGCACATCAGGATCTGGGCCACGACCACCGCATTCACAAGAAACCTCGTTTGGAGACAAGCATCCCAATGCCGACACCGTACTCCGACGGCTTTTCTGCTCAGGATGGCCAAGAGAAGTCTCCTCTTGATGACCAGCCCGATGCTGGTCGCAGGTCGTCTGGCCTTTCTGGCTGGACTGCCGCGCGGCTAGCCGAGTGTTTTTTTTCCATGTGTCCACCTTGTTCTACCATTGAGCCTCAGCACGGTACGTTACCTTGCCTGCCGGATATTGGAACCTTCCCATGGAACACACACTAAGTCATCTGAAAGTATACCAGCCGCTGCCTCCGCCACCACCATACGATTATGATGGGCGCAGGCCGCCCTCCCTGGACACTTCTAAGGTCTCCGTCCAGCCCCAGGTTCAAGCCTCTGCTCCCAACTCCAATCACTCCTGATCCGACATCCCTACTTTCCTGTGATGAACCTGCGTTGATGACGCAGTATCTATCAACCTACCCTCCACTGCAGCCCACCCCTGTTGGCGGCCAGCCTGCGACCGGCGGAGAAGAAATGGTTTACCCTACCGTCTCGGCTGCGGTCCAATTCGACGGCAAAGCCAATGGGACCCATGCCTTGTCCGGTCCTGGAATGCAAGGTCAGCCTTACTTGGTTGGAACGCCTCTGCAGACACCCGCCATCCCAGGGCCGTACTCTGCCGGCGGTGACCTTTCCCCCTATGGTGGGTCGGGCATCGTCATGAACCTTGCTTCACGCTTCCATCCGATGCAACGGGTTGATGCCGGGCTAGGAGCGGAGAACACCTGTGTTCAGGACGAGTCTGTGGTGGACTTCTATCCCACGCACAAAACAACCCCTGTCAAACGCGGGCCGTTCAAGGACCAAGACTCTCGGGAGAAGACCGCGCTCACTCGGAAGATGGGCAGCTGCATCCGATGCCGAATGCAGCGGATTCGGGTATGTACTCGCCGTTCTTCCCGTCCTCGGCGTAAGAAAATACTGACCGTTCCTCAGTGCAACCTTGACCCCGAGAATGAGAAAGGTCCATGTTTATCGTGTAGAAAGATCGCCAGCGGCACCAGGGTGTACCGGCTGAACTGCCTGCGTCTGAAGATCACAGATGTGAAGCTTTACAAACCCGGCCAGGTGCAAGACAAGAAATGGACTGATCGCTGGAAAGACAGCGTGATGGACGAGATTGGGAACTGGGAGTCGTCTCGGGTGAGGACCATCGAGGTTACGGAAGGGTTCACGGGCCAATCGGTCCGACTGGCGGTTCGGCAGTTCAAACCGCAGGAAGGGGACAGAACCGACAGGAGTTGGGTGTCGTCCAATGGCAAGAAACGGACGGTCCGTATCCCCTGCTACGCCATTGTCAACTTGGACGATGCCAAAAACGCCTTCAACGAGTACATCAAGCGCGGCCTGCCGGATTGCTGCAACCGCCTGATGGCGTCACGAGACGAGCTGCTCCGCCGAACTTATGCTCTGGCCATGAAGACAGCAAAAGACCTCGCCACCCCGCCGTCGGAGAGGAGTCTGTTGGAAGCCACGCTCGATCTCTGGATGTCGGTGCGCCTGACGACCAATTCCTTTGAGATAGTCGGAGACGATACGCTGGACATGCCGAAAGACAATCAATGACCGGGGCAACCCGCTTCACGGCAAGATTCCGCTTCCACCAGTCATGGGTGCGCAGATTGACTCGGTTATTATCCACCAGATTCAACCCCGGCTTCGCCGCAAGGCACTCGAGGAGCTGCAGAAGATGACGCAGGAGAAGAAGCAGAAAGACCTGGCTCACAACGTACCTGGTGTCGTTCATCCTGTTGCACAACATCGCGCTTATCACCAAGCATGACGCGGACTATGCAAGGAAACACGGCCTGAAAGTGAGTTGCGTCCGCGTTGTTCCACAGCTGAATTCGGGGACCAGACCCGAGACTGACTGGCGGTGTCACTACAGAGACGGTTCGCGAGAGAAGCCAATGTCAAGGAATACAACCTGGGTGAGTGCATGATATCAGGAGGTCACGGCGATGATGACGCTTTGATTGACCGCCATCTAGGTGCCAACACGCTGCTCGCCTACTTCCACTACTGCAACAAGGCGATCTACCCGTTCTCTGCGGAGTGCAAGGACACGGATCTGCAGACGCTGGCGGAGCTGAGCGAGGATGCTATTGCGTTTGTTCATTACACGAGACGGGTTGTTGCGGAGCACAGTAAGTCGACTTCTCCTGGAAGACACGGGACACTAGACACTGGACAATACTAACGCCCCTCCAGAGAAGGAATGGGAGGAGCTGTGGCAGCAAGACGACTACGAGAACGAGTTCTACTACGTGAGCCAGCTCTTTGAGCACGGCTGGCAGCCCCGGACCATGGCTTAGGTGTTTCCACTGGGGAGGAGCTCGTCCTTGGGTACGGATTCTGGTTTATATCGGGCGCGGGTGTCCGGAAGAGGGACCCACGGATCATTCGGCGAGTTTGCTCAATGAAGCAACCCGGTTGGCTATGGCAGAGCAGAAATGTGGTATCACGGATGGACGATCTGGCACTCGCACATATGGAGCATCCAGATTTCGAGCAACCGATGAGTGGTCAGTGGAGGAGGAAGGTGCCTCGAGAGCCACGGTGACGGTGGTTTGTCATTCCAATACTTGGATCAACGGTTGACATCTTAAGACGACGCTGTTGGCATGCCTTTTCCTGAACTCATCCAACTTGCTTCAAGGGGTGCTTCGCCCCTTTTCGTTGTCGTTCCCCCCTCTGTGGAGGTCAAGTTTGTAAGAGATATCCCAATCGGGACGCTTCGTTATTCGTGTGCTGCAGAGCCTACCGCTAGCCAATCGCGGAATTGCATCTGATATGGGGCAGTCCCACATCGCACAGATCGCCGGTAGTGCATCCCCCCGCTGAGATTGGGTTTGTGCCCCCAACCTCCATTGTCTCGACCTCCCAACACCCCAGCTCTTTCGGAACAGATCGACCTCAATTCCTTCCACTTCCACTGCCTCTTTCTTGTGGGTTTTATTTACTGCAAATTGCGGCTCATTCGAGCCGATCTTCTTTGCTTCTACGGGCAGGAACAGCGCAGCGGGAGACGACACAACTGGCGTTCAAGCTACGGCAGGGAGCCGAACGACGGGAGTCGCATCCGACGGTTCGTTTTCGTTTCGACATCTCTGTCCAATTCCATGTTCCATGCCCCATGGCCCATTGTTGCTTCTTGCTGGCCGCAACAAGCCACGCGCATGGCTGGCGTCAGACCAGCTGGGATTCTCACTTTCTTTTTTCTGCTCTAGTCGGGATCGGGCGCCTCAGTGGCGCCGCGCTGAACAGATCCATGCCCGCGAGATGGACGGGTGCGTGTCACTCGGGCAGTTGAGATCGCACAAGGTGGCCTGCAATAGGGAAATTTGGATCTGAATACCTTCCCGTGCCGTCCGCCGCGCGGCTCGATGCGCTCTTATTATGAACAGGAGGTTGGGACAAGGTTTCTCACATCTCCGCTGCATGTTATCTCCCCTGTTCCTGGAAGCCCAGGTTTCTTCGATTTCGTTGTCTTGATGGGATACTTCGACTCCTTCTCTTCACTCGACCTTCGCTTTAGTTGGCTCAGTCGAGCAGGGCTGAACAGGCAACGCCCCCTTCCGATTTCTTCGAGGGCGGCAGTCGCAGGTCGCGCCTGCCTGCATCACCAGCTGGCATCCTAATGACCTCGTGCCTCTGAGTTTGCGACTGGCGGCTCTTTCTGGAACCGGAATGTGCCAGCGGCAGGCAGTTAGCCGGCCTCATCAAAGTGGTGGGTGTGTCTTTCCGTCCTCTGCACCTCTAGCGCCAGGCTACAGCACCCGCCGCCCTCCGCCCTGAGTCTGCGCCACCGTGGCCCCGAAGCAGATTCCATTCTCATATCTCACTTTCCCGTCGGCCACGGCCCGTTGACCAGGGACCGCTCGCCAAGCCCGACCACCCTGTCGCCGTCCCGCCTAGGGATGTTCGTCACCGGAGCAGGAACCGTGGACCATGGACGGCTCCACCATCGCCGGTTCTCCCCTGGAGATGGGGTCGGGGACCCCTGCCTGCTCGTGGGTGGCTGCCGCTATTAGTCTTGCTGGTGTGACCCCCTCCTTCAACCTCACTCGTTCTTGCTTCTTGCCGCTTCGGTCATGTGCGTTCGACAGCACTGTTCTCCCTTCTTCATGCCCCCGGTCTGCACTTTCCCTCGCCGACTACGACGAAAATCGGAATGCTGAGAGGCAGTTTGCTCCTGTTCAACATCGGATGTTGCGTCTTGTTGTCCTAGCAGGAAGGTGGCAGAGGTCTATATAAGTCGCCCTTCGGTCCGGTCTTCTCCCTCCAACATCACACATCGAGCCTTCCACTCTTTTCAACGCCGGAGATCATCTCGTTCTCAGCGTTACCGGTTTCCTCACCCAACACTCGGCAACCAGGATCCTCGCAGTCAACATGTCCGCTGTCGCTACCGAGCCTGTTCTTGCTGCGGCTACAGGCCCCGTCGTTGGTGTTCCCAGCAACACCAGCACCGACCTTCCCGTCCTCCCGGCCGGTTTCCCTGCCCACCTGGCGGACAAGCTGGCATGGACCGGCTCCGACTTCAAGCAGTCCTCTGACTACGTGCTGGTCCTGGACGATGTCGACCACGCCGAGATCAAGGCGGCCCTTGAGACCTACAAGGGCAAGTATCCACACCCACCATGACCTGCTGAGTTCGCCTGGCTGACCCTTCCCAACAGCTCTTGGTCAGGACGGTGACCTCGTCGAGCCCGCCAACTTCCCGCTCCCGACTCTCGGTCTGAAGCTGAAGGAGCTCAGTCGCGATGTGCACCACGGCAAGGGCTTCTGTGTCATCCGGGGCCTCAAGCCTGCCTCTCACTCGGTCGAGGATCTCACCTTGGTCTACCTCGGTGTCCAATCATTTATTGCTGAGCAGCGCGGCCGCCAGGACAAGAACGGCAACATGCTCGGTCAGTAAAGGGAGTAAACCTTATCAGACCTGGATTTCGCTAAACCCCCGGGTCAGTCCACATTGTCGCGAACAACAGCACCAAACAGGCGGCTGAGCATCACCGCCACTCGACCAAGCCGATCGTCAGTTACACTTCGTCCTTCTGTTTTGCTCCTCAAGCTAACACCGGTCTGTGCTCCTTAGACATTCCACAACGAGGAGGCTGGAGATGTCGTCAGCTGGCTGACCCGCAGCACTGCCGCTGCCGGCGGCAAGTGTATCATTGCCTCTGCTTACACCGTTTACAACGTTCTGGCGGCCACTCGCCCCCGATGTCATCCGCACCCTCGCCCGGTCTGACTGGCCCTTTGCCATGTGAGTGACAGCGGCTTCTTGTAGCCCGTGCTGTTTTCTGATGTCCCTTAGGCCGCAATTCCACTGCCGCCCCATCATTTTCTACGAGAACGAGAAGCTCATCATGAACTTCGGCCGCGCCCCTCTTCTGGGCAACGAGGCTCATCCCCGGCCCAGCCACCTGCCCACCTTGAACGCCCGCCAGATCGAGGCCTTGGACGCCATTGAGCAGATTGCCCGCGCCACCGAGATGCACATCCAGACGCAGGCGGGCGACATGCATTTCATCAATAACCTTGCCGTCCTTCACCGCCGCGAGGGCTTTGCCAACGGACAGGCGCCGGCTGAGAAGCGCCACTTGGTGCGCATGCGCCTCCGCAGCGCCGAGCAGGGCTGGTGCATACCCCGGGAGCTCGAGACTGAGTGGGAGAAGGCCTTCAAGAAGCAGGGTCCCAAGCACTGGCACCTGGAGCCGATGCCCCTCTACTACTTCACGCTGCGCTCGCACCCCAACTGAACACCTCTCATGATTTAGGACAGACGCTTACCATCGCGCTTGTACCTCTCTTTCGCGCTTTCTCATTGCATCCGAGGCGTTTGTCAAAAATAGAGAGGGCATTGGAACACGGGAACCAAAGAAAAAGAATGGCGTCTGGCTCAGAATTTGGAATTGGTTGCTTTTGTCATTGGGTTCTGGTACGAAAAGGGACAGGCGTCAAAAAAACGGCGAAATGAGAGATGAGGTGCATCTGCATTTGGGTTGATTTCCCACGCAAATGTTGTTTTCCTTTTATATATTTACATGACAGTCTGTTTTTGAGCTCAGTTTTTATTATCATCTGCCGAATCTACCACTTGTTGGCAGCAACCGCTCAGTTCCTCGGAATGTGATTTGAAGCATGTTGCATGACATGCACGGGTGTGACGAGCTGACGCCGTGGTAGAACACCGAACGAAGTGCAGAACACCGCCAATTGCACGCCGACAGCAAGGGGGTTCCAGGGGCATTCCCGACTATCATTTCTCACATCTCAACCACATCTTAGACGGTTCAGGGGGAACCAGAATCGGCGAGACAGGTGAGTCTCCAGGGACCCAGGTCTCAAGCGAGTTGCCGTGTTTAGAAACCGGCGCAGAAAGAAGCACTCTTAGAGATCCACCGCTTGGCTAGATCTTGCCGGGCTTTCGGTTCAACTGCCGCGATGATAGCTCGATTGCTTGTGGAATAGCCTGAGAGCCAACTTAGACGCCCCACACCGCGGATCTTGGCTCGATCGGGGGAGGTCGGTGCACAAGTGGAGCCGGCATTGTTAGGGGTTCCGGAGCGAGTCGATCGCACTTCTGGGGGTGTGGCTTTTTCAATTAGAACCGGGAGCAACAGAGCCGTTTAGGAAGACGCCGGGGGATTTTTAAGAAGCGATATGTCAGACTATGTAGAATGCTGTGGTGTAGTCTGTTTGCAAGCTACCTGGGTACCGTCTAGCCCTGCCTCCGGGTTGACATACCCTGTCGCGCGGGTGGGTCATCCGAGGAAGACCTTGCGCAACGCCAGCCCCGGAATCGGGGGGGCTGCCGGACCGGAGGGTACGGAACTGGTGAGGGGCCGACCCTCGTCCGGTTGGTGCACATGCTGCTGCAAGATCTGTGTCAGCTGTAACTGCCCTTCAGCTGTCATTGTCGTCGGTTTCTTCCGCCATCTGCAAGTCGTCGGCGACGAGGGGGGTAGTCTGTTCCTTTCCTCCCCTCGTCTTTGGTTGAGATGCTCTCCGAGTATTTTCTACCAGCCGTCTCGTTTGCGGCTACGCACCCAATCCGGTATCCCATCTTCTCCAATCGGATCTTGGGCCCTGCAGCCCTTATCAACGGCAACAAAGCCAGCGAGCGGCCCGGCAGATTGGGCGATCGATCGACCCATGGGGGCGGAACGGGCGATCCCACCGTGCCCAGACGTTGAGCTACAGGGACCCGAGGCCAGACCGCTGATGGCTGGAAGGCGGTAAGGTTTGCAGGTGGGGGAAGCAGAAGAGAAAGTTTTGCTTGGCAGGGCAGGAAGCGCGGTGAGCCACGATCTGGATTGTCATCGAGGCCTGCCAGAACCGAAGTCAGGTCCCCAGGAGCTGCCATCGAGTAACTAACTACCTTCCAACCTCTCTTGCCCCCAAGCTCCGCCATTCCAGGGAGGTCGCCAGCCAAGCAAGTGGCCAGCATCCCATAACAAAGACGGCCGCATGCTTCGTACTTGTGAAAGAGTTCTGTATTACATCTGCGGCCACCCGCCGTCACACCGCTTCCCTTCTCTCTCTCCACCCGAGAGAACAGGGCAAGATGCCATGGTGTAGTTTAACACACATGCCACACAAGATGTGGTGGAGACACCAGGAACAGGTTTCCGGACGCGCACGAGCAAAAAGTACCACCCACGGAAGGGACATTATGGGACCGACTGTGCGAGACCACGCAGCGTATTCCGTACGCTGCCAGATCAAGTCTGGGTACGCTACCACAACAGGAGAGGAAGGCGCCGCGAGTAGGAGTGTCTGAAACCATGAGCAAAAAGCGTCATGCAATGTCACACAGGCCAGGATTGGTTCCGATCGGTTGGTCTTTCCGATGTTGGTGGTGGGCTTTCGAGCCTGATTCCCATCTCGATCCCGATCTTGGGATGATGAGCTTTGGGTTTTATTTAGGCGAGGAAGGGGGTAATTCACAGAGTACATATTATGCGGTTGGTGTGAGGTTGTTTTTTGCTTTTATTCCTGCTTCTTTTTTTGCGTGCTTGGAGTCAATATGTGGGTTTCTGCATGTCGTTGTGTTGGTCTTTCGATTGGTGAGCCACGGCATCTCAAGGTTGGCGTAGCCACTCCAGGGCCCATGTGGCATGCTCTTGAGGACTCGGAGCAAAGCCCGCACAGCAATCACCCAAGAGATAAGAGCTACGCTAGGGATTCGATGAGTGCCTGGCTCTTAGGATGCCCTTGGCAACATTCAGCCACTGAGCGAGAGATCAAAGTCGGCGGTGGCCGAGCACAGTAGAATTTTCGTCTCCATGCCAGTCTGTCCAATGCTTGCTCTCTTACAGATCAAAAAAACTCACGTGTCACATGTGCTTTGTCCAGCAGATGCAAACACGCCTCTCTCAGTGGCGGCGACGCCAACATGGTATGCAAGACCCTGGTATCGTTTATTGCTGGTCAAGACCCGTGCTATGTGGCGTAAGGAAGGCTCAGACCGTCCTGCAGCCTACCAGGAGTTGTCGAGCGGTGTGCTTTGCTTAGTTTCTCTCTTTGCCCTCCTGGTAGAAGCCTAGATGGGACATCGGCTGCCAGCCGAAATGGCTGTGGCTTGATTGCTCGTTTCTTCTCAGAAAGGTTGCCGTGTGTGCTAGCCTCGTCATCATGCGTGCATGTGTTTCAGAAAGCATGGCATTTATTCCCGCTTACTGTTGTGTTTCTCTAAATTAGGGGGAAAAAAGGTCCGGTTTGTAGGTCTTGAAGAGTCGACACATGCATGAAGCCCTCCGCCACCGGGTTCGGTATTGGTATAGCAGAGAATATTTATAAAGCAAGCAGAATGCATAGCGCCCTTGCTTAGGTGTTAGTGGTCATGTTGGCCATGCTGGTAAACCCAGTTGGTTGTTGCCGTCGATCTGGTGGGTCCTCCGAAAGTCGTCGGTAAGTGCGACAGACTTACAGGTGGTGAATAGTGTGGAAGCCCCGTGTGGTCTGTGGCATGAGCGTTGGGTTGCTGGAATGGTGTGCTTGCCTTGCCTGGGGCGTTTGACCGAGTGAAGGGCATGGCGTTTGGTGCTTCATCCTGTGAGTCCGCCGCAAGCTTCTCAGCGGTCTATTGTGTCTCAGAATCTCGGGATCGAACACAAGAGTACGTGGATAGTTAGGTAATCTGCCATGTTTAGGTACAACTCGGCTGAACTCCTTGCGTCACGCAGTGTCGAAGACGGTGATGGTGCAATGTTACAGATGAAACCCTAAGAATCTGCTGGCTTCTCTCATCTGCGTTCTGAGACAAAGACGTAAGTAACTTCATAATATGTACATGTGTAGTGACATGGCGTCAGCGATCTATGGATGCCGAGTCTAAGAGACACATGAGTCCAGGTCTAGGGCCAAAGTTGTGTTTTGTTTATGTGTCCATCTGAACCTGAATTGGTCTGTTCGATTCTCTACAGGCACAAGATAAGACAATGGCTCATGCGTGTTTCTGGTGTTGAACTATACCTGGCTATCTTCTTTCTGGGAGGTGACACTGGCAAATTTCCAACAAGCGATTCGGATCTAAAGTACACGGTATAAAAGTACTAAGTAGCCGTGACCCTCTCCCAGATCCTGTAGCCTCAGGGTTGGATGTCTAGAATTGCAATGAAGCCTCAATGGTGAGTGGGTAGATGGGTATTGCGGGCTGCTGGAAGGGAAGGAAGAGAATATCTAAGACTCGGCATAGTGAGTGTAGCATGTTTCGTGAACAGAATTGATGTTTGAGCCTCCTTACCCCTGGTCTCCCTTCCTCTCCATCCTCTCCGACTCTACATGCTGCTTTCTCTGGTTCTCTGATTGTCATCACCACTTCGTGTTTACCCATCCTCTCTTGACTGCCACTCTTCTATCGGCATCTAGTCCATCGAGATCAAAGCCTAGATCCAGCTGGTTGATAATCTATCTTGCTCCAAGAGTCTGCAGGCGCGAGGAACTGGGCCTCTCGCTCCAGGTCCTCCAGAAGCGTTCTGTAGAATGTAAATTGTATTTTGTACCGATCCTCATTGTCATTGTCCAGTGTTTGAACACTGAGTGCCTGTTGGCAGGTATTGTTTACTCATTCAGAGGCCTGGGGGCCTAGTGTTTCCAAGGCCATGACAGTTCTGGGGAGGACCTATGGAATTGTATTTGAGAAGAGCTGATCGACTCGCCCAGCTGCTTTGACTAGTGTGTGTTCGTGCGTTGTCCGACCCCTATGACCAGAGCGCCATCGGAACTTGCGCCGCCATAGGTTACCAACGGTGAAACTACGCTGAGAGACAAAGATACACCAAGATGAGTGTGACTTAGTCTAACAACAATCTTATTACGCTTCCGTGTGCCGCATACGGTTGTCCGTCCTAGAGGCTGAGGCACACGGGATACCACCCGCTTTTCCGGTCCAGAGCATTTCGATGACTCCACCGATGAAGAAGGGTCTCTCTGCTTGTTTGATCTACTTATTAGCGACTATATAACTTCTCAGATAACTCAATCGGAACTCAGGCGGACAACATAATGTTGAGAATGTGCTTCTTTCGCTGACTCAGAGTTCAGCATCCGCGGCATTCCCAGCAAGGACCATACGGCAGAGCGATGTCTCAGGACCTCCGTGCTTGAGAACGCTGAAGCCGTTTCGCTTATTGCTATGGCTCTAGACTAGACAGTCCAAAAGCCACCAAGCAGGCCTTATTCACGAAGGCTCGCCGCTCTCTATGCGTCGAGTTCTTACAGGAAGACGCATGGAAAAAGGGATGCTATATGGTTTCACATCAAGCATGGTGCAATGCTGTGCCATGATCAAGTGTCACTAACTGCTTCAGAAAGTCTTAATCCACGTTATCCACGTGCGTATAGTAGGTGTACAGGCTCGAGGGCTTTTTTCGGCTTTCAGGGGTAAGGGCCTACCACGACCGAGCATGAGAAAGTCGCAGAATATTTTCCTCCTGAGTATGGAGGAGATGACATTGACAACGAGTAGCTATCAAGCTGTTTTAGATTGGCAGACAATATATTCTAATATTTTGCTTCTGGAACCCGTGATCCAGGACAGGAAAGATACTCAGTCTCGGAACAGCCATGCCCTTTCAACGGGTGGTAACGATGGGCTTGCTACAAGGCGATTCTCGGACTTCAATGAGAAGTATGTGAGACCTCCAGCAACGGACTTCGAGAGTGCATTACATCGCCTGGCTGACATCATGTTCCAAATCTCTTCAGCGGAGCTAAGGGATGTACACGGAGGAACACGTCTAAGAATCTGGGCATATGGAAACGCGGGCAGAGGTCTCGCAAGAGTTCCCTCTCATAGCCACGACTCCAGAGTCCCTCCTTGTGAAGCTGTGCTAGGCTACATTACGTCGATCATGAGCATGGAAAGGCCAGGTCCAGTCATGCAGAGTGTAGGACCAGCGCCACCGCTGCCGGCATGCCTCCAGTATCGCAACCCAACTCAAATTGACTTGGCCCTCTACACACACGTTCCTGAGACTCGGTGCTCGCCGCAGATACCCCGTTGTCTCGACATTAGAATTCCTTCAGAATTAACCGGCCATGGAAGAACAGTGCCGTCCCTGAGCAGAAAGTGCCAGAATCCAGACCCCAAGAGGCTGTCCACATGTGAGAAGCAACGGAGACTTCTGCCTCGGGCACATCGCATCAACATGTTGGCTAAACGCCCCGACTCCAACAGACAGCAGCTGTGGAAAACGCTAGTGCGGTCTCAGTGGCGGAGATGGTGTGCTCGCATGATGAGGGGTCGGTGTGAGGATGGGAGCCGCTCCTTCCTGAGTTTAGACCGACATGTCGAGGCTTCATAATCGACGTCCATGCATTGAAAATTCCTTCGGGCTGGGTCCGGAGTCATCCATTGTTCCTGCCCTAGATATTTGAAACCCCACACCCGGACCTGCAGTGATGGGCGTGGGAGTAAGATGCACGGGCCAGTCAACCTCGGTATCTGCCTCTCATGTCCAACCTCCATCAAGCTCGTGATCGTGGCCAAGATGCCGACCCGAATCCACCACACCGGCAACCCATGATTCCTGGCACATCGCACGCCCTCCATCCCATCCTGTTCCACCACGACGACGCACGAGCAATGCACCCCGGATTCTCGCACATGTTCAACCCCAGGTTTTCCACCCCAGAGGAGAGCAACGTGGCTCGCGTCCGCTGCCGCGGGGACGGCCTGAGAATCCACTTCCCCAGGTGCCTCAGCTAATTTTTGTCCCTTGCTGGCTGTTGTCCCGAGCAAGGTATTGTCCTCCATGACATATTCATGACCACGGTGAGCCCGTCGCGAGCCCAAGATGAGCAACAGGCCGCTCTTCCACGATGAAGTTGAGCAGTATGTACCTGAACACCTTGTTTTACTCTCCTAAGAATCGCAGAAGACCCGCCTTGCAGATTACGAGTCCGTCCAAGGCCGACGCTCATCTCGCTGATCATCCTGCAGCGGAACACGCGTGATCCAACAGCTGCACCTGCAAAACGTGAGCACATACGAATACAATACAGCACAGATTCCGTCCAGCAGAATCCATCCAGGTCGCTCTGCCATGTCGTCGATGGTTCGATGATTGTTCTTCGACGGCAAGTTGAAAACGTCTTGAGCCCCGCTCAACCGACGCAGGCCGAAACATTTTGCGCACTGACTGCGCGGCTGGCACCGTAGCATTGGGCCCCTGTTCGTGGTGTGCAAGAGAGTATTTAGCCACGAACCGGTACCAGAGAAAACGACCATCTTGCGACGTTTCTGTTGGGCAACCGCAAGCACGAATCCAGGCCCACGGCTCGCCAACGTCCTCGGGAGCTGGATGCACCATCCGGGCGGCGCTGCGTTGTGACTCGCAAGCGAACAGTTGCCAACTCTCTATTCGCCAACCGCCAACATGAACAACTCCTGAAACGGCGTTGGCATTCGTCCACCGTCGGAGATGCAAACCAACTATCCTCCCAAACACAAGGAGTAAGCCGGTCCCTAGCGCAGCCGACCTTCTCATGTCCCAGAAACCTTGATGCTCCTTACGGTCAATCATTGCAATTCCTTCAGGACCCTGGCAGATCAGCGGTTGCACAGTGCAAATCCACTTTATCCACGCTCAGGTGACAATACAGATCTCCAATGAAGAACAGCACCAGCTTCCCAAAGCGGAAAATCACTACTTCTCGGGCTCCAATACCACCCCTGCACATTCCATACTCCGTCCAGGGACTCCCGGATGAGAGGAACACTACCAACAACCCTATTCGTAACAGCGTGGACAATCCAGTGATGAGCCCACAATGAAATACCCACTGCGCCAGCTAAGAGCGGGGTTCAAACACGCCCGCTCGGTGTTGAAACGATGATGGAAGCGATCTCCCACGTTGTCTCACAAGTGCGGGCCATACAACCCCATTAGCTTGCGTAGTTAGCGGTACCGAGAGTTCCGAGGACTCCGTGATGAAGCACCCAAGAAAAACCGAGACACGGGAAAAGTAAGAAACAGGTAAAAAAAAATATCCACCGGCTTGGCAACCACATCTCATTGCATCGTCAATTCCCCGATTTGTCTTCTTTGGTGATAACATGGAGCCTTCACTCAGCCAGGGGCCCTTGTTTGCCGCGCCTTACTAGTACGCCCTCGGAGATGGAGGCCGAAAGGGTGTTAGCGTCTGCTTGTCCCGCTTGCACCACACGACGCTGCTGATTTCGTTAAGTAAGCTTGGGTTGCAAATCGGGAAATTTTTGGTTGCGGAAAGCGGCCGCGCCTTTTTCCTGATCGCGGCAACGGTTTGCTTTTTTCCTCTGGTTCTGGGGTCGGGATGGTCCCGAAAGCGACAGATGGTGGCTTTCGGACCGAGAAATGGTGCTGGACGGAAACACCCTATCGGCGGCGGGGGTGGACATCAAACAGAGCCACAGTGGAATGGAATCTGTATCAGGCTTGTTTCGTGGGCTGCATGTCTTCTCTTCACTCCTCGTGGCTCTTCCACACTCAAGAGATCTCTCGAAACCTCGGCCTGCTGCATCTTCTGTCATCTCGCACTGTATATGCGTTGAGAAACCGACAATAATGTGATCTGCAGCGGCACGATGCACTGCAACTCTCCGGCTATATTAGCAGAAAGCTCCCTTTTCTCATGCAGGTACGCGTCTTGGAGAGCCTCGTCTGAAATACCGCACTGACACACACCCGCGCACACACTAGATCCCGTTGTCTGTGCTCATACACATTAAAATTCGATTCGATCTGGCCAATGTGCAGGTGGTCTGTTTCCTGGTTCAACAATGTCGCGAAATCGCTGCCAAGACATCTGTCTCCTTTGTTCGGATTCCAACCAGGGCTCAGCGAACTGTGACCAACGGGCCGATCCAGTGGATCTTTGCTGCACCAAACCGTTGCAATATTTACTGCATCCCCTTGTGCGGTGTTGATTACTGGGGTAGCATCCAGAAGGAGCCGGGCACGCAGTTCTGCTGTGTCATTGATCATGTCAGCGGCCCAGAACCCAGGGACATGGCACTGTGTATCGATCGATGTGGAGTCAGGGGCACGACGTGTGTCAGGAACAACAAAACACCGTATGTGATGGAGAAGGTGAGACGGTATCTCCTTTCGGTGCTGTGACGTCGAAACGGGAGTTGCGACAAATCTGCTCGGGGTATCGGAGCTTCCCAGATCGCTGGGATCGATGCGGAGTACACTGGATGATAACGAAGGAATATGCCGATGGGAGCAGCTGCCTTCCGCTTTCGGGAGATAAGGCACATCCGGTCCGTTGGTGAAAGAGCACTGTCCGATAAAATCAGAAAGGTGAAGCAGCGATACCTGGGTGTTATACAGGGACCTGTAGGCGATCCCGACCAAGAGCTCGCTTGGAAGCCCGGGAGGTTGGTGCTGAACGCAGGTCGGAAGCCGACATGTTCTTTGCGTCTTCGAGAATGTTTCCGGGAAATCTCAAGCTCGCAGTCTGTGCGCGGGCCGTGCCCTGGTTGGGAATCCGGATCGTCATCGCGAACCCTGTAATAGCGATGGTCAGTCTCCCGTCTCATGGAATGTATATCGGCTGTAGTTTTCGGCTCAAATGTTGTTCTGATCGTCCATAAGGGCGTCGGGTCCGGTGTGTATGTGGGAGAAAGAGGTGGTGGATGAGCAGAACCACCACACAACGCGCTTGCACACAGGAAGGCATCAGCATTGCCCAATCTCTAAAGGCTCATCATGGCCCCAATGTTCGCCCCGGGCTGCTGGTTATGTCTTGGATGAGCGCAAGTGTATTGCTGCGCCCAGATATGCCTTCCCTCCGTCCTATCGAGGCGTCGTTGCCTAATTGGATAGACTGGCGTTCCGTCGATCGGTGGTATCGGGACTGGTGGCTGTTGCGAGTCGGGATGTCCACGGTACTCTGGTTCTCGCCTAAAATTCGGCGTTGAGAAGATGCAGTGGGATATCTCAGGCTGTCAGGTTCGGGTAACATCGCATCGGATCCGGCCCTGGGTTGAGGTCATCGGGTCTCTTTGCGGGGCAGTCTGGGGGAGACGGCTGTCGTGATCCTCATGGCGATCGATGATCGAGGCCGGCGCTCATGGCCAAGACCCCGGATAACGCGGAGGGCTGGTTCCCCTTGCCTGACTTCGGCTTCACATGTGCCAAAATGAAGCCAAGATGTCGAAATGCTCCAGCCTGTCTTGTGAAAATCGCATGGGTTGGACGCCCAAGAAGGAAAGAACGAAATTGGGTGTGGCGGCGGCGAGCATTTGCTTCGCTGGGGGAGCTCCAACCCCGCATTTTGGCGATCAGGCGACGCCATGTCACTGGACGATCGTCTGCAGGAGGCTTCAGTCCTCCTGCAGGTTGTTGGTATGGATGGCCGGTATTGAACAGACTGTACGTGTACATCATTAAGCTACTTTCTTGCTTGTCGATGGCTTCACTTGTGAGCCGCACGGCCGTGGGTTGGAGGTTGCTGCTGAGGAATGAGAGCTTGTCCATTCCGGAACATTGGTCCGCAGAGGCATCTTGGCGTACTCCGTACGGGGCACGGTGAAAGAATGTACAAAGCACTCAGGAGCCAGGGGCGGTTGAGCAGACCGACCAATGGAGAAGCCCCACCTTCTCCTGGACGGGCTCAAGCGACCCGCGCAGAAAAAGGTCCCAGGATGCCGAAAGTGGCCCAGGCCATTCGCCTCCTCTGGGCATGAGTCTCCCGGTGCCACCATTGGCTGGGGACATTCCAACACCCATCCCAAGCTGCCCGTAAGCGTGACAGAATCGCGAGCTTTGAGCACGGTGAGCGAGCTTGTGAGTGGTGAGCCTTCGAGGCCGTTGGGACCAGTCGCAACAACACCTGCCTCTTCCCTCTTGCGACAGGGTCATTGCTTGTAGGCGAGGTTGCCAAGGCACACGGTGCCGATTGGCCAGCTGTCGTTTTCGACAGTGCGATGCTGCGTCCGAACACCGTTTCTCTCCTAACAAACACGGTGACACTTTGAAAGAGAGCTCCACTCAATATCAGCCGTTTCCACTGATCTTCATCGATGCTAGGGAAGGGTCTCGAGAGCGTCGACGGCAATTGATGAACAGCGACAAGTTGGCGGAAAGGAAGCAGGATCGACCTCTCAAGCACGCCGACAATACGCCGCCAATTGCTGACCGCCAATGCCTGAACGACAATCTCTCCTTAATCTACGCAGATTGCACCGAGTATTTCCGGGCGGCACAGCGCCCGGAAGATGGACGCTCTCGCATTTCTCTGGCCGCGAGCAAGCCTTGGTGTCAGTGTCGGGGCGAGCCGGTGCTACCAGCCGGTCGCCCTAGCTGACCTCTTCACGTCCCGCGCTGTCACGCTTAGCCATGGTGCTTACCTCGCACAACATGAGAGCTGGCATCCCGTCTACTCGGCGGAGACGACGCTTACAGCATAGTAGGGCATCTCAGCTCGAAGACGCATGACGCAGACGGATTCCTGCTTACGCTCAAGAGCGGCATATCTTCCCAACAACCGCAAAACCGCTCCTGCAGAGAGGTATCGCACGACATGACGCGGAACCATGGCTCGCCGGTCGATCGCCATCACGTTCCACGGCGAAACAGAACTGGCTTTGAGGCCCTAGAGGCCGGGTGCTGGGATGGGCTGCCTTCGGCAGACGCGACGGCGTATAATCGCCTCGTGTAACAGACGCCTTCCTTGGCAGCCGCCTTCCGAGGCCGTTGAATTACTTCGCCCGCCTGCCTAGCCTAACGCAGCATAGATTGCGCGACTGTCGGTGATTCGCATTGTTGGCGTCGGAGGGTTCCAAGGTCGGCTTTCGTGATCCTCACGGCAGTCTCCAACGCCCCCAACAGTGCTGTTTTCTTGGGGCTCGACGCTCCACCTGGTTGATATCATCCGGTGGCCAAGGAGGTCGTTGTCGGACCCGGAAGGGACCTAACTCACTCCTGTACTGACTGTATTGGATATGTTGAGTCGTATGCAACAGAATGTTGCACTCAACGCCACAGGCCCACGCGCAGAAGCGCGAGACGAGCCGAACCCTGGTGTGTTGCACTGAGAACAATGCCAGTCATTAGTTGAACAGAACGCAACTACGACACCGCTCGTCAATTGTCGAACCTGAGCGGCCAAAAATGTTGGACAAGAGGTAGCTCGAGAGCTTCAGTCCTCGTCCCCGCCGGTCGTCCCGGCATTGGTTCGTTCATGCTGTCGACGGCCTCCTGGCGCATTTCGGCCACAGGGCCATCGGCTGCAGATGGCGTTCCCGCACGAGATGCAGAACGATAGCTGGGCATGAGCAGCTTTCATGCACCCAAATCCGCCTGCCCGATGGCAGACTACCGACACACTTCCTCGACAGCTTATTCCAACCTCGAACGAGGTCACCATAAGGAGCCAGACAGTGCGAACCGGCTCAGCAGAAGACCCCGGACAACTCCCCAAGAGGATAACATCCCTGCTACGTGTGGCAGACCAACCCGGGCGGCCAGGCCTTTCCCTGCAGCAACAATGGCTGCCCAGTGTGGCTTCGTGGCCGGGATCCCCTGCTGCATGCCCTGGGCCTCCCGTCAGCCCCGCCCCTCCATCGTGACACCCTTGCAATCCCCGGTCCCATCAGATGCAGAGTGTCCGCCTCCCAATGGGAGCCCGCAGTTGGGTTCCAACCTCGGGAGTGTTGCACCTTTTGGACAGAGCGCGGCAGGGCAAATGCCACACATTCGCATGCACTTCAGGGACGCGATGGAACAAGGGCCCCGCTGTTCACCCCGAGAGCAAGCTAGCCAAGATGGTTGGTCCCAAGCCTCGCCTGGTCGGTCCATCTTGCGAAATGGAGGGCGGTCCTGTGTTCTGTTGCGAGGGGAGCCGCGAACAGACTTCTTCGCCCCCTGGCCACACCACGCCCCCCTCCCCCAGGGCCCGGGCATCCCCAGGCAAGGATGGCAGATCTTAGACAGGATCAATTGTACAAATGTTCCACATCCCCTCGAAACTGCCTTCCCTGTCTCTCGTTTCTTAGTAAAGAGATTCCCCTTTTCGTCCGCTTCTCACCTCGGTGGCGACCATCTCGAATCCCCTCCTTGCTTGAGACTCGGCCAGCCCTGTTGAATACAATTACCACCACCAACGAACAATCATTTTCTTACCCTCGGACCGCGTTGGAAAAGGATCCTAATAATATCACCACGACCGCAACACCCGAAGGACACTATCCGGATCTACGACCTGTACTACTTCCTTTGTATCATACCAACAATTCGACCCAGAGCATCTCCGTAGGACCGCCATCGAAGCCCAATGGGTCCATAAAGGTGCTCTATGCGCGCACACCGACTCACCACCGACGCACTTGATTCACCGATCCCGTTCCTGGCTGGCATCAACGCGCAGTCCGTGCCGGGACGAAATCTCCGGAGCTGGACTTTCGAGAAAACGAGTTGGGGGGGCGACCGGAGTTGGCCACCGCAACTGGAGCATTGATCGTGGACATCCGAGTCCAGACGAGACGGAGTAATCGACGCGGGCCGTAGAAGCGGCGGGCCGAGTTATCTGGGCGAGCGACGATACATAACCACGACCAACATGTCGAACGTATCCCGGGGGCTCTGCTTTGCCCCTTTTTTTCAGGATACCCTTTTCACAGATGGCGGCTGTAAGTTTCTTTTGCGCGAAGGAGTGGGCATCCGTCTGAAGGAGCGACGGCTAACATCGCATCCAGTCGTGGAGGGGAGAATATGTCAAGAACTCAGCCCGGAGGTTACATGCTGCTTGCCATGCCCATTGACCGATTGGGCATACCCAGACAGCTTCCACACAATGAGCACAGCCGCGAACTGGGTGGCAGTGGTCAGCACGATCTGCTGCGTCTTCCTCCTGGTTTCGTGGGCCGTGCTGCCGGTCGACAAGACGTACAGGCATTATCTCAGCATCTGCCTCACGACAGCCGTCTTGTTCATGAACGTACGTCGGGCACCTCCCGCGCCGTTCGCGCAACGGATGCTAACTCGCTCCAGCTCGGCTTCGTCATCCCGCTCGCCGGAAACCCAGAGCAATGCTACGACGCCATCACGCCTAATTCGATGAAGACGAGCTCTATGTGCGCCGCCTCCGGCTTCTTCCTCATCATGGGGGGCTGGGCGGGCGTGCTGTGGATCTTTTTACGCGCCTTGTCGCTCCACCTCCAGATCTGCTGGCAACTCGTCGTGGGACGCAACTTCATGTGGTTCTCGCAGACGGTCGGCTGGGGCATCCCGGCCGTGGGGATTGTGGTCGCCATGCTGCTCAGCGGCGTGTCTTTCCGATTCGGGCAAACCTGCCACATCAACCACAAGAATAGCCTGGCGGACCTCTGGATCCCGCTGCTCGTCTTTGCCGGCTTCACCATCATCATCCAGTTCGCGACGTTTGGCTACTGCATCAAAGTCTACCTCGCCTCGCTCGCCGACAATGGCCCGTCCACCGAGGGCTCCGGCCTGCCCTCGTACACCACCAGCATCCGCACCATGACGCCGAAGCAGGCGTACCGCCGCGTGCGCCGCGTCATTGCGCTACAGTGGCGAGGCATCGCCATCGTGCTTATTATCGTTGCCGATGTCATCTTCTTCTCGATCGTTTTCGTCTTCCAGGACAACACCGTGCAGTCCGTGATGCAGGACAAGAGCATCGCGACCCCCTGGGTGCATTGTCTGGTTCTGAACGGCGGCCAAAAGGAGAAGTGCCTGGGCGACGCGAGCATGCTCGCGGTCGACATGGCGACGGTCGGGGCGGTGCTTCCTTCTAGGGGTAAACACGGGCCTCCTTTTTCGTTCCGCGTAGTCCTTTCGCTAACACGGTTTGATAGATGAACGGCATCTGGCTCTCCTCCTCCTCGGGCGCTGGTCCATGGTGACGGGATGGCGCGACCTGTTCCTCTCGGTGCCGAACCGAAGCAAGAGAGAGTTCGTCTCGGTCGACGCGCGGCTAGACGATCTCAAAAAAGACACACGTTCGTACGAGATGCTGTCCCGGGACACCGGGAAGACCATGGACGAATCAGTAACACCCTCCTCCGTAGCAGTGACCCCGATCTCCCCGGCCGCGCGCGTGCGCTCACCCGTGGCAGCCCGATCGGCGGCCACCGTAGCCGCCAGCAGGACCGTGGGCAAACCGATGACTACAACACGCTCGGCAGTAACGAGGGTGGCAGCGGCCGCCGCACGCCGGACTACTTTGGCCACACGGCACGCTACCACACCCCGGCGCGCTCCTTCTCCAGCCCGCGCCCGCCGCAGACGGTGACGTGGGACGCGCGCGAGACGTATGCGCGCCCGACGTCGCCGTACTCCCCGCCCGCCGCGACGACGCAGACCATGCAGCAGCAGGACCGATATATGAACCCGCTGGGCATGAACAGGATATGAAAAATATGTTATCATGACGACGACCCTGAGATGCGAAGCTAGGAGTTTGAAAAAGGGAAACAGCGGCGAGATATCGCCATCACTCTTTGTACTTCCCCTTTTCTTGTCGGATACCTTACCTTTACGATAATAAATCCGGTGGTAGTCTGAGGACCACCCGAGATCCCTCAGAGCAGCTGTGCCGGTCCCAAGTCCATCGTCTGGTGCTGCTTTGCCTGCTGAGGCTTTCGAGGACATGTCATCTAAGACAGCATCTCAGCGCGATACTTGCCGCTGTCCCTACAATTCATCGCCATCTTGGCCGCCAACTTGCGGCAACCGTCAGCAAACCGCCTGCCGGCCCATCAACAAACTCGGAGGACCAAGAGATAGAGAGAGAGAGAGAGAGAGAGACACGAATCCGGATCGTTGACCTCAGACCTTGGTCAAAAGAGATGGTGACACTGCGCCGAAGAGAACCAGGAGCCGAGAAAAGCGACAATCGGGTTGGTTGGGGTCAGCCGGGCATTCGGGCTTCGAATCTGCTGCTGTAGGCCGAAACTGTTTCGGGGAGTGGTTGGTTGTTGGTTTGGTCGGTGCGGGCATGTCTGGGATATACCAGAAACCGCTAGCATGGTGGGGCGGATGTCCCGGAAGAGGTCGGATTCGGCTTTTGGTGATGGTGGCGGCATGGGTAGGAGGGCCGAAAATCGAGGGTGTCATCCCGTCTGCAAAGTGGGTGGCTCGTCCTAGACCGCCGACCTTTTTTTCTTTCCTAGGCCATGAAACCCCGGTCAACCTGGAGTTTTACTCTCTGATTCCCAACGATCAAGCTTGCTATTCGGAACCAGATACCGCTTTCATCCCATTGGCGATGTCTTCGATGTCGGGGCAGAGGGGAGGAGGAAGAAAGGATGGTGATTCACGACATCCGAAGATGCCGGGTGTGGCGCCACAGAGGAAGGAAAACTTGGTGAATTCTGGAACAGCGGGAGGGAGATACCTTTTTCTTGGAAAGGCAGTGGCCGGAAAGTCCGGTCATGCCGGTTGGATTTGCGATCGGGCTCGGGCCTTCCCGGCGCCGGTTTTTCTCGAATTTCTTGGATAAGGTGGAGGATCCTTGTTGTGCGTAGTATCTTCAGTTGGAGGCCAAGTGAACCAGAGCGGTCTTGTGGATGGCAGCTAAGGGAGTGGTGATGTTCTTCTGAGAAAGGCGGCTGGCGCGAGTGCTTTCTGGATACCAATACCATACCAATGCATGTACTTTGCTCATATGTCTCTCTCTATCCCCAACATCACATTGCGTGACCACACACCGCCCAGTCTCCCTTGGAGGCCGGGTCGGCATTCACGACCACCCCGACTTCCTGCCGATGGTGGCTCCCGTGGCTCCCGGGTCTCCCGTGGTGGAGCACCCAATCGGGCGCCAAGCCCGACCTCTGCAGCCCTGTGGGTGAGGAACAAGCATCACGGCTTCCGGGCGAGCCGCGCTGGCCACTCAGCTTTCGAGCGCAGCTTGGGCATTGGTCATTGTGTCAGTGGCGGCCAGCGACCCTCGTGGCTGCTCCCCTGGCGTTCCCTGTTTCTGACTGAGGCAGGCACCGGGAATTGGTTCGTCTGATGTGGTGCGATCGGGATCTCGCGACGTCGCTCTTTCTCCATCTCTATCCTCTGCATGTGTCTCGCGCGCGGGTATAAGATGGACGCCTGGTTCAGCCAGGAAGGGAGATTGCAGTTGGGAGGAAGTCTTGTTGATGCCTGGGCAGGACAGCACCGTACCTGCCAGATCTGGGAGCTGGATGACGACGCCTTCAATGTGGACGTGACGACAGGCCTCGACGAGAATTCGGATGCCTGGGGAGTTTGACGAAGCATGCTTTTTGGGGAATAGCGTCAACAAGCAGTTTTTATCATCACCATCACCATCACCTACGATTGTTTCTGGAGGATGTTTCCCAAGCACTCACCTGAGCGGCTCACTGCAACCTGCCAAGGCCGCACGCCTCACCGCCCTGCAGACCGCCCTCAGCAGCCAGCCAATAAGGCCCGCCAATCGCTCCTCCCGCCGCCGCAATGCAGCTGGACCTGTGCCTCCCGCTGCCCGTGACGCCGCGCCGCAGCAGCTGGGAACAGCAGCACATCCCCTCCTGCCAACCTCCACACCGCCGCAACCACCACCACAACCATCATCACTACCACCACTCCTAGAAACCCCACCACCATCATCACCACCACAATCACCATTATTACTGAATTTCAAAAAGCCCTCCGAGAAACCCCGCCCAATGTACCTCCTCCTCCTCCTCTTCTTCTTCTCCTGCCCTCTACCTCCTGCACCTCCTGCGCACCGAGACAGCGCTCAACCTCCCCTGGGTCCCCGACGCCTCGGCCCGCCTCTTCGCCAAGCGCCCGCTGCCCCCTCCGCTCGACGACACCTTCCTCTCTTCCCCCTCGTACACCCTGCCCCTGCGCACGCAGGGCCGGGATATCGTCGACGCCGCGGGACGGCGGTTCAAGCTCGCCAGCGTCAACTGGTATGGCGCCTCGGACGAGCTGTTCATCCCGGGCGGGCTGGACGTGCAGCACAGGGACGACATCGCGAAGACGATACGCAGGATGGGGTTCAACAGCGTGAGGCTGCCGTACAGCGATGAGATGGTGATGGCGAATCCGGTGATTTTGCCGCACCTGCTGAGCGCCAACCCGGATCTGGTGGGGAAGAGGGCGCTGGACGTGTTTGTGGCGGTTGTGGAGGCGTTGACGGCGCAGGGGATCGCGGTGGTGGTGAATAACCATATCACTAGCGCGACGTGGTGTTGCGGGGCCGATCCGTGCGATGCCGGGTGGGCGAATGACCACTTGCCCGGGGTCATGTGCAGGGTGAGGCAGACGGAGGAGCAGTGGGTGCAGCATTGGGAGGTGGTGATGGAGAGCCTGAAGGGGAATGCGTTGGTGATTGGGGCGGATCTGAGGAACGAGGTGAGGGGGGTCTGGGGCACGATGCCGTGGGAGAAGTGGGCGGATGCGGCGGAGCGGGCCGGGAATGCGTTGCTGAGGATGAATCCCGACTGGTTGATCATTGTGGGCGGCACGGAGTCGGGGAATGATCTATCGGGCGTTGCGGAGGGCCGATCGTGCTGGATGTCCCGGACAAGGTGGTCTACTCCGCGCATGTCTACTCGTGGAGCGGGTGGGGAAGTCTGGGCGGGCGGTATGCGAAACGGACGTACCCAAGCTTTGTGCAGTCGATGCGCAAGAACTGGGCGTATCTGGTCGAGGGAAACATCGCGCCGGTGTGGATTGGCGAATTTGGTGCGCCCAATGAGCCCGGCCAAGGCGACGCCAACTACTGGCGGAATTTGATGCGGTATCTCAAGACGATTGACGCCGACTTTGGCTACTGGGCCATCAACCCGCGCAAACCTAAGGAGAACGAGAAGGAAACATACTCGCTTGTCGAAGACGACTGGGCCACGCCGGTGCTCGACTATCGGATGAAAGACATGACCGAGCTGATTCGCGCCGGCAGGGAGTGAGGCGGAGCTGAAGTGTTTCGGGACATGGCGTTGGGATTACACCTTATTGCGCCTGAGTGCTTGGTATTCTTTTTTGAGGAGCGACATGATACCTCTGTGGCATGGCTTGCCCTACCTTGGGGATGAACTCGGTGTTTTTGGCGTTGACCACGGATAGTGTGGGAAAAGTCATGGGATACCCTAGGGTCCTCAGCACGGAAGCTTTTATACTTTGTATATACCTGAGCATTGATACCACTGTCCGTAAGGTATGCATTAGACCAGAATATGCACTTACTCCGTCCACCCCCTTTCCTGGGCTTTCCATTCGGCATCTTCTGCAGCTGCTCGGGGACCCTTCCACAAAGACCCCTATGCCAAGCCTGATGTGCCAGTGACGTCTGGACCCCGCCTGCTGCCCGCCTTATCGATAGTTGGGCAGTGGGGCAGGCACGCCTGAGGTGCAGCGCGCTGGACATCTGATCCGCTTCAGTCCGTTCAAACGGCGCCATTTCATCCAACTTCCTTTCAGATATCAGTAGCCTACGCCCATCCTACGACCGAACCGAACCGCCCAGCCCCTTTATGATTGCATCGACCACCCACCAGCCACCTCTCTGCAGACAATGCCCGACGCTCCCGCGGCACTCTCTGGCTTGGTCATCGTGAACGGAACATGACAATGGCGTCCGGTATTCCAAGCAACAAGGGAACTTTCGACGAGCTTTACATCGGTCCGACCTGCTTTGTACAGACAGCCGAGAACAGGGTATGTGTGATGCTTTCTGCAGCTGCCGACGCCGCATCCGCTAACCCAACCCTCCTGCATAGTTTGGCGCCCATGTCGCGAGGACATCAAAGCATGGATTAACGAAGGACCCAACGGCCCCGGCGACGTAGACTGGGAAGACGATGAGGATGAGGACGATGAGGACGCCGACAGCTCTGGGGAGGAGGAGCTATCCTGGGATATCTTGGCCACGCTCAATGTCCAAGTTGGCCCTACGCTCCAGTCCGAGCCTGCGTCGGAAGCCGCTAAGCACGGTTTCCCCAAGATTGCGGCTGCGAGGAACAACCTTACGGCTCTTTCGCAGCGGTATAATGTAGGAAGCCTTGGCTCAGAACGTCGCTGTTGAAGACTGTGCTGATGGCGAGACAGCTCTACTTCGCCGCATACCAGGACAGCATTTACGTCTACCAGCCACAGCGGACAGGGCCCCAAATCCTGCCCCTCCGTCTCTTGTTCTCCGCCCGCCACAGTCCAGTCAGGCGAGCCATGTCGTTGGCAACATCGACCACCGTTTCCCCCATCAGATGAACCATATCATTGTCGGAAACTTGGGAAACCTTGAGATTGTACTATTTGCTTACGATGACGGCGATGTGGCGGCCTACTACACGCATTCACTTGCCCGCTGGATCAAGACAAACGGCGACCATGCACGCACCGCGAGCGGATCGCACGCTCGGTCTGCCGCGCACCCGAAGCTGTTCTTCCACGAGAACGTGGGGAGTTCGGCATGGGGACTTGCCATCCACGAGCAGTCGCGATTGATCGCCGTGAGCTCGAATTACCACGAGGTTACCGTCTTTGCATTCGCCCTCACTCGTCACAACACGCCCTTCAGATTCCCCGACCCAGAGAGTCCACCCAGACCGTCGGCCGGCCTTAGAGCCCAGGAGGTCCAGAGACACTTCCAATCGAGGACGAGGACGTGGCGGATCATTCTGTCACTCACGACTGGAGCCAACAACATCCCCAACATCTCGTTCATCGATGACGACGCAGGCGAGGCGGAGAAGGTGGCCGCGATTGACATATATGGCACGCTATGGGTCGCCGACATCTGGAAGTTCGGCGCACCCGTGATCAGGTGGCCGGACTCGGATTCGCAGGCCCATAGCCACCACTTCCACCAAGGGTACGCCACGTCTGGCACAATACGCTTTGGTGAACACATGCTGACGACGACGATAGGGAGGTGAGGGGTTGGGGCGTTCTGGCCCTTCCAGATAGCAGCTTCAGGCGCACCGACACGATCCGGGAATGCCTTGGGGTACCCGGCGGTGAGGTCATTGCCCCTGTATGGCCGTCGCCCAATAAAGGGAGGCCCTGGCTGGATACCACGTGTGGCTTTACTACGTTAAGGAGCTGTCCCCTCGTCCGGACACCATCTTCGAGCAACACCAGGGCCGTATTGTGCGCGACCTGTGTGACTACAAGAAAACGCATGAGACGCGGCGACTATGTAGTGAGGAGGACCTCTCCGACGGATGGGAGACCAACAGCGAATCCAGCGACGACGAGGCCGTGGGTGAAAGCCCAGTCCCAAGAACCAAAGAGTGGACTGCGGTCACTCCCTACTCTCCCCAGCCGAATTTTGCGTTCCGCGACATAAACGACGACATCCAGTTCGGCCAATGGGTAATCCCCTGCTTCGGCGAGACGCTGGAACCAAGCGGCGTTCTCCCTAACCATCAAGCACGTCTTTTGAGAATGAGGATGTCCAGCGGCCGAGAGCGGGGGAACAAGCCCGCCGAGTATTACAACATCAACCTGGCCGCGCAGCTCCCCAAGGGTCTCTGCATCCTCCGCGGCTTCCGCTCCAGCGTCCGGCTCGAGCCCATCGACTCCTCCGCCACAGGCATCATCTGCAACTGGCTCCTCTCTACCCACAATCACACCGCCGAAGTCCCGCCATGGGACCTTCACCCCATCTACGCCGAGCGCGTCAGCATGCTGCACCACGTCCCCGAGCTCAACCTTGTCGTTGCCGGCTCGCCTACTGGGCGCGTCGCGCTTCTTACCCTGACTAAAACCGCCAAGCGTCTGGACGGAACACCTGTCCGCCACGGCTTCCGAATCGAGCGTATCCTACCCCGAAAAGAGGAGGACGACAACAGGATCCGGCCTTCCTGCACGCTGAGCGGCGTTGCGATATCGCCTGCGCCGTGCGGACCGCCGGGGCAGGGGCTGGAGCTCAAGAACCCGGAGAGAAAGCAAAGCAACGGGGGAGGACGAATATGTGGAGGCTGATATTGCATTATAAAGATCATACCATTTTGATGTATGATATTGCGAGGCGAACGCCTGGTGTGGGCGATGGAACAGAGGATGATGGGGAATTGGTGGTGCTTTAGGAGGGTGCTATGAGAGGTCGGGGTCGGTGTAGAGGGGGTGAGAGGGGGAGACAATGAGAGTGGGGAAACCGCGGAGAGTAAGTGGAATTGGGAGGATGCACTGGAAGAGTGGGTGGGAGAGGGCGAAGTTGACTCTGACGCGGCGGAGCATCGACGGAGGATGGAAGGGGAGGGCAGAGAGGCTACGGAGAGTGGCTGGGATTGGGATGATGGAGAGGAGGACTGGTGGATGCCGGAGGAGGGTCGTCCTGGGGCGTCGGTGAGTAGACTGAGAAAGAGGTCCAGGACCGACTTTGGGAGTCAGTTATCCGACTTTTCCGAAACGGTTTGATCAATCATGGGATTGGGCTGGCGCGGCATGGCGTTGTGATTGGGCATCACAAGGAAGGAAACGTGGTTTGCGGTCGCGGAGTTATGCTGATACCCTGCTTTTCAGCCATCTGTCCATATTATCTCTTATCTGCTTGAGGGCGGAGGTCATAGCGGTTGCTTTTATATCTCTGAGCGCGCCTTGTTTTTCTTTTTTCAGGTGCTTTTCTTTCCTCGGTCTCGGCGGCACACATACAGAGAATGGTAAGGTCATGACTGGGACATTGACATGAAGGTGATGGCATACAATGTGTATATGTCAACTCTTTTCTGTAGATTTGATATGCACTTGAATTCAAGACGCCGATAGGTTTCGACAACTGACTGGCTTGGGATGGCGCCAGTAGATGACCTCGCCTGCCCAGAGTTTACACAAGTGTGCTAAATTGTAAGCTCAGTAAATAATTATTCGAGAAGTCTCTCATCTGAATGTCGCTGTAAATTGCTTGTTCCAAGCGTAAAGGTAGATCAGGCTTACGCTGATCTACCTGATCTCAAAGTGCCCAGAGTTTGGAGCGGGTTCTCTCTTTATCTCTGAAGCTCGTTGCAGGGAAAGGCGATAGCGACACGGATACTGGGTTCAGGTGTCTGCATGACGTTGGTTTCTTTTTCCTGAGCACGCATGAACTCGCCAAGGAGAGAGAAGGGTGTTGGTTGGGGAAGGGGAATATGGACAAAAGGGAAAGGGGAAGGTGGTGTGGGGGGGGGGGGGGGGGTGGTTGAGGGCTGGAGGCGCATTTGTCACAGTGAGCACCAGCTGGGTTTGTTTTTCTTTTTTTTTGGGGGGGGGGGCAGCATGTTTGAAAAACACCTTACTCTTCGACTCCCAACCGGTATTCGTCGGGCAAGAAGAGGCTTTGATCCTGTCCTTTCAAGTTTCTTCAGTTTTGGAGGACCCGGGCACGTCGATGGGGTAGTTACTTCTCCCCAACCCCAAGTGTTCACTTTAACCTGCCGCACGGGGCCACTAGAAACTGGAAACACTGGCGGTTATGGGGAAGAGCGGCAGAGAGGGTTGAGATTGGTGTCTCGGTTCTAAGTCCTCCGAGGCTCAGGCTTCGGGTGAGGACGTTCGCACACTTCAACGGGGTAAAGTCCCGCATGAGCATATTGAATCTTATCTCACCTCACTTTCAAGTGGGTGTTGTTCATATAACGACCTGGCTGTGGTGCTCATCTAATCTTCTCGACTGTCCAAAATACCATGGTGTGTGGCACGCACCGCGCTGGTAGTCGATGCCCCTTGGTGGTACCTGGTGTGAGCATTGCCATATCATGAGAGTCAGATTGTGCTCGTCACCGGGATGGGACAATCCTGTAGCTCTTCAATGCTGTCTCAGGAGGGTGTGCGCCCGGTCGTACTTCGCTGCCCTTGAGTCAGGATTGGGATTGCGATCCCCGCCGAGAATTCCCGCGCGGAGAGGCCATATCTCGCCTAGCATTTTGAGTTCACTTGAGTTTCCCGCGCGCCCGGAGCCGAGAACGGCGTCCTGCGCCCCGCGCTGCGGTCCATGAGCTCGGCCGGCTTCGGCAGTGTTTTGGATGCGGAGATGTGCAATCCGTAGTGGGGATCGGGAGGAACCGTATCTGCCCGTGTTGGGCTTATCGCTGCTATCAACTGCTATCAGTGTAGGGCTGTGATAGCCATGACTACGAGCAAAACATAAATACTGCACTGACTTTCCACGATGGATGTCGGTCGAGAGACTGGTGTTTTTACTCTCACTGTCCAGTGTTCCGCCCGGATTGGGGAAGCTGATAACCTCATGTCGGGCACCCTTCCATTGTATTGTCCTTATCGCCAGCGCGGTGACGTCGAAGCACTTATCAACGGTTTCTCGTTGCTTGACATTGGGCTCTTGTTCAATCCCGCGCCCCTTCATTGGTCACTCGAAGAAGATAAGGGCCCTATCTCTTGGCACACTTGGCACATATGACACCCGCTCTTCGGCTCGGCCGACGGGTCTTCAGGCCAGGGTCAGGGGTGAGTGGGGCCACTGTCACGAGCAGCCTCTACAGTTCAGATCAACCCCAGATGTTTGATGTTGGTGTTGGTGTTGGGGTTGGCTTGAAGACAGACTTTGGGAGATGAAAACTCTTATGACTTATTCGACCAGGGCAAGCCACGAGACCCTTAGCCAATTACCGTCTGCGAACCAACGCTCCTCTGCCAGGACGTCGAGAACGAGACCTCGGACCGGGCTGCAGAACTGGACGAACAAATGGCCTGCGTCATTCTGACGGTCAAGACATGGCAGGTTGTCTGCAGGTTGTCTCTCTTTGGGAGGCAGCCCGACGTTAATAAGCTGATGGGATGATATGTCCCGTTTGCGAGACCACTCAGCAAGCCGTCATCAGTCAGCGGGTTGATTCAAACTCGTCGAATTGGCTCCGAGGGCTCCACCAGATAAAGAGGGCAGGGGACTGCCCCGGCATGAAACGCGTGGAAGATCTCTGGAAAAAGGGCGGAGCGGCAGATAAGAAAAGATGCGGTGCACTGATTCGCTCACATGTCCCCAAGGCCTGGAACCAAGCCCGCGACTGAGCCTCAACAGAAACTATTTGGTAACAGAAACTACTGGACCCACGGTTCCCGGCTGGGCTCTGGCTTGGTGGCTTGGCTCTCCCTCTCCAGCCCTGGGCGCTAGGTAAAGAGTCGCCGTTTATGCCGGTAACGGCTGTCGACGGGTGAGGTCGTGCTGAACGAGAGCTGAAGAGAAGTTGTATTGGGTGACTTCGAGATCGTGAGCGATAGAACCACCTCGGGCGGCTCCATTGGCCAGCGCTATCGCGCACTGAGCTGGGGAGCTTGGTGGGGGGAAGCTGAGAGGGCGCGTGCCAAGGTTGCGGTAAGGCGAAAGCGCGCAGCTGGCGCCCTGCAGAAGGGACAGCAACCGATCGCCAAGCTTCATTGGCCGTGGAGTATTTGTGCCCCTCCACCACACCTTGCAACGTCCAATTTCCATTTTCGTGGATACAGCTAGCCGCGACGGGTATCACTCAGCCCAACAGCTAACAGCGACGTTTCCACCGACGATGCCGTTTCTTTCTGACGGGTCGCTTCACGATCGACGGGTGACGACATCGAGGCGGCAGCCCTGCCCGTGTCCCCGCAAACATGGAGATTTTAGACTGATCGCACAGCGAGTTACCCAGTTCCCCGGGAGGAGCCCGCAACTTTGTGTCCCGCGCCACACTGCATGCTGGGCGCGGGAGAAGTTACTTAGTTACATATCTCGCGATGGTACGACTCTCACTGGATGTCCGATATGCAGCCTGATCGAGGATCTGTTGGCGCTCCGCTTCACCATCACCAGCTGCTCGTGTGCCCCGAGACCCCACTGGCAGCCGAGGAAAAGCTGGAAAGTCAGCATGCCAGGTCGAATTGTCCCATTGTTTTACACACATCTCGATACGGGCTGGCACACCACCTGGAAAATGACAGATGCAATGATTCGACCAAGGTACCGTGCTGCTCATGACGTTAACCTCAGCCGGGGCCAGCAGATGAAGGGTTTCGATATCATCAATGCTGGAATGGCTGAGCGGGGTGGGGGTCTTTTATCATCTTGGCAGCGCTTGTCATTGTCGCCATCTGTCCAACTTTGCCTTCAAGCCTTCACCTTGCAAGCTCCGCCAGCAAGTGTCTTTCTGACGATCCGAGACAATGGAGTCCTCTCCGATGACAGACATGCGACACCCAGCGCGGCGCCCTCTTTCTGCATCCGCGGTCCAGAACAAGCAGAGGTACCAACGCAGCAGCGTCAGAGTGGAGGGTGGGAGCGAAGCGGGGGGCCCTCCCACACTCTGGGAACGCCACCCATCCGGGTCCGCTAGCTGTTTTCAGCAGTGCCTGGATAAGCTCCCCGGGATGACCCCAGACGACGGGGACGACCATGGACGAACCAGCGCTGCCCGATGGCTGGGCAGGGACACCACCTCACCAGAGATTTTGCCGCGCCTTTCGATTCCACCCGATTGAAACAGGCAGTCTCTCTTCGTCCTCGTCGCCCGAGACGGCAATGCAGGGCGGAGCCCGCGCATCCCTTCCGGAGTCCCGCGCTAAAAGAGAACTTTGCTGGATGTACATCCCATGCCATGCCATGCCAGGCTTATCCGTCGGCCGGGTTCGCTCCACGCCCGCCCTTGAAGCAGGTGGACGCTTGCATGGGATGGGGCAATGGGCCACGATTTTCGTTCCCTTGTGCCTGCCGAACCACGGCACACCAAACCAGACCAGACATTGTCGCTCCCCACTCTCTCTCTCTCCAGATGTGACTGATAGGGCATTGACCGGGACTGGTAGGAACAGAATGGCACCCTTCGGCTAGTAGATTTCTTTCCTTGCTCGTTTATATACCTTCCTCTTGTCCCACCTCCGGACCATCGTTCTCTCTTTCCACCATTTGCTTTGTCCAGCACGTGTTTTTGACGACCTCGGGCCTTTCACGGCACCCCTTCCTTAACTACCGACAATTAATAACATCAGATCCTTTCGGCCCATTGTGATCTGTTGTTGGATCCGCCCGGCATTCCATACCACCAAACACCTCCAGCCCGAAGAATTCGAAGATCGTCACACCCTCGGTCCCTCCTGCATTCCTGGCACGACAGTAACCCACCCAAATCGACGAAAACCCGTCCGCGAAGGCCACCTTCCGCCCGCCATGTCGACCCCCGACGGCACAAGCGGGAATGCCGGCACCAACTCAGGTAAGCCACCACCACCGCCCGCCGACACCGGCCGCCACCGAGACAGAGCAACCCCCGAAATATTAACACTCCCGACCCTTCCGTCCAGCCAATGACAACCCCAACCTTGCCTTCCAGGCCGGCGACCAGGCCTTCATCATCGGCCTCGGCCATGGTGTGCTGATGGTGCCGGGTATCGCCTTCCTCTACTCGGGGCTGGCACGCCGCAAGTCGGCGCTATCGCTCATCTGGGTCACCATGATGTCGTTCAGCGTGATCGTGTTCCAGTGGTACTTTTGGGGCTACTCGCTGGCGCTGAGCAGCCACGGCCACCAACGGCTTCATAGGGAACCTGGACAAGTTTGGGCTGCGGAACACGCTCGGCGAGCCGAGCCCGGGGTCGCCGTTGATTCCGGAGTATTGTATAGCTTTTACCAGGTGGGTTGTTTTTTTCTCTCTCCGGCGTGGGACTTTTTTATTTTTAGTTTTATTTTTATCTTTATTTTTTGGGGGGGCGGAAGTGTTCAAAGGAGAGGAGCTGACGGAAAGTGAAAAATAAAGATGCAATTCTGCGCCGTCACCGCCGCCTCGTCATCGGCGCCACCGCCGAGCGCGGCCGCGTCGTCCCGGCCATGGTCTTCACCTCTCTGGGCCACCCTGGTCTACTGCCCGTTGCTTACTGGGCCTGGGGCGCTAACGGCTGGGGCTTCAAGTACGGCGTGCTGGACTACGCCGGCGGGCCCGTCGAGATCGGCTCCGGCGTCTCTGCGCTCGCCTACTCGTGGGTGCTCGGCCGTCGCAACGAGAAGATGATGCTCAACTTCCGCCCGCACAACATCTCGCTCATCACCCTGGGTACGATCCTACTCTGGTTTGGCTGGCTGGGGTTCAACGGTGGCTCGGCGTTTGGCGCCAACCTGCGCGCCACCATGGCCTGCTGGAACTCGTGCCTGACGGCCATGTTCGCGGCCATGACGTGGTGTCTTCTCGATTTCAGGCTCGCGAGGAAGTGGTCGCTGGTCGGCTGGTGTTCGGGCACCATCTCAGGCCTGGTCGCCGCCACCCCGGCGTCCGGTGTGATCACCCCGTGGGCGAGCATCATCCTGGGCGTCGTGGCCGTGTGCTGCAACTTTGGCACCAAGGTCAAGTTCATGATCGGCATCGACGACGCGCTCGACGTGTTTGCCGAGCACGCTATCGGGGGGATGGTGGGTTGGTGTTCAACGGCTTCTTTGCGGCCGACTACATCATCGGGCTCGACGGCGTCAACACGACCACTGTCGGCGGCTTCCTCAACCACAACTACCGCCAGCTGTACGTCCAGATCGCCTACACCGCCGCCACCGGGTACACTTTCGTCATGTCAGCACTGATCGCCAAGGCGATCGACCTCATCCGGGGTTGCACCTGCGTGCCTCTTCCGAGGCCGAGCTGCTGGGTATGGATGATGACCAGCATGGCGAATTTGCTTATGACTACGTCGAGGTTTGTTCTGCCCCCGCCTCTTCTCTCTCTCTCTCTCTCGCCCTCCTCCCCTTTCCACCCCAACATGCTAAAATGATGTGTAAATAGGTCCGCCGCGACTACCTCGCCTGGACCCCCGCCGACGCGGTGCCCAAAGAGGACGGCGTGGTCGTCATCCCAGCACGGCATCGCGGGCCACCAGGACATGGTCAACAGCGCGCACATGCGTGCTCCGGGAGCTCGACCAAGGGCGGGAGCAGTGCGCCGGCCACGCCGCCGCCGGAGCTCGTCAGCGAGCAGCAGGTGACGATGAAAGAGGCGGGGGCAGTGGGGGAGAAGAGCGCCGTACCTTCTGAGCGGGGTTCACAATGATAGAATTGGTTTTTGAGCACCTGTTGTTGCTGCTGCTGTTGTTGTCGTTGTTGTTGAGCGTGTTTGGGTTTTTGCTCTGGGACTTTTTTGGGGGTTTTGGGATTTTGGCATGGGAAGAAGCGAATTACGCGAGCATATGGGACAGGACAGGACTCGGGCATGGGATTCTCGAGAAGAATGGGGTCCAAAAGGGGCGTGCCAGACGCTGGGACTCCTGGGCAGCCACCCACCGCACGGCCTGCTGTTTGCTTTCATGGCATTTTTTTGGTTGTTCTTCTTATATGGTTGGATGGATGGTCCGAGCCCTGCATATCGTTTGTATAATACCCCCTTTGGTTGCATGGCTTGCTGCGACCGACACATACTTGGCAAATGAGGAAGTTTGCATTCAAGAGATCACCTTTCTTCTCTTGGTCTGTCATTGAAGGACTCGGGTTTATTGAGTGTTGTTAGGCAGTACAGCTTCAATGATCGTTACTGATGTTGACCGTCTGGCGAAATCGTCTGATGTGCCCGTGTCGAGTCAGCCTGCGACACAGGGGCAGACCTTCGTTTGCCCAGCACCAACCTCGGCCTCGCAGGAGTCAGCTCGCCGGGCAATGAACCGGGTACGAGACTTATTCCTTGCGGTCCTTGTTCATCCATGGTTGGTTCAAGTTGGGAGAAGGGGATGCGTGGAAGACATCCGATCTCGGAGGTGAATGCTGAGCTATCGATGATCCCATCTGTGTAAGTCGTGACTCGGCGGTTGACTATTGAAGGTAAGCGGACGATCTCGGGCTCATGGAAATAACACAGACACTTAATGTACCTGAGTGGATCGGGAATGTCTTCTCCTGAATTTGTGATGGCAGATTTGACGGCGGTGCGTTGGTTACCAAGCTTTCCAGAGCTGGCTGTGTTGTGGCCGGAGGTAGAACGACTAGAATGTGATATTGTCGACACCACATACCGGACAATGAGAACGGTTGTCGGTCAAGTCGTGTTCGATACCGGCTACTCGTTTGAACACTGTGGGCATTGACCGATTGTCTACTCAGTAGCCGGCACCTGATCCGGCCCCCGGCTTGGGGCTCCGGATCCGCCAAGTCGGCGCCGACCGTGCCAAGGCGGGGTGCCAAGTCGGGTGCCAAGGGGCGCTTCCCCTGACCGAGTTCTCCTGCAATACGCTACACTAGCATGGGGTGAGGAGACCCAAGCGGTTCTGATCCTTCGTTCCTGCGGATCGTTAGCAGCAAAGGCAGGGCGTGACATGTAGACGGCGGGCCCTCCGTCGGGTCCTGCTGTTTGGTGAATCACAAAGTGACAAGAGCCAGGGAGCTGACTGCTTGCGGATTGTTGATCAGGCTTCATGACGTCGAGGACAGCACTGGTTTCTACCGTCCCGAAAAAAACAATGGATTGACATATCACTACCAAGGGAAACGTTTTCTCTACTTGACGCGTGGCACGAGATTCGTCCTTCTCTGTTTGCATGTGCGTCAGTCAGCATTGGACCACAGGTCATGCCATGGAATGGGATAACAGACAAACAGACTTACGGACTCCTGAACCGGTTGACTCGTAAGGGAGTGCGTAAATGCTTCAACTTGTTGGGAGGTAGTTATGGCAACATCCGATCATTTTCGTCTTCAAAATGGGTGGATGCCTTCCAGGCCACTACATAAACCCTAACCCCCATAGAATGCGCTCCTCACCTGGCAGCCGAGGTCCACCTACTTCGGTGAGCACGACGAATCCGGCAGATGAGAAATTGTTGAGAATTCGAGAGCGCCATCCCGAGGCATTCTTGCTGATGATGAGTGCGCTGCGAAGAGGGCTTCACAGCCACGCGGCTTCCCAGAGAGGCAACGCTTGCTCGCGGTTCTGTAAGGCAGTCGGGCAGCCAGCACCTGGCCAAAGCCACGTGGGCGCAGGCTGTCTCGGCGGTTGGCGAGCGTGATCAGGGCCAAAGAAGGCGCCAGCGTACGCGCCCGGCCACGCCCGCCGCGCCGCGCCTTGCGTGTTGGGCTGTGGGTGCGGCCTCATCCAAAGACCATTCCCTCAAAACTTTCGAGTATATCTCGCCGCTATCTTGGGACTCACTCCTTTCCCTTATTTTCTGGCTGTGTTTCATTCCAACGCACGCTTGCCCTTCAAAGAATTATTGTCGACCTGAGAACTACGCCCCGACCATACATACCACTCACCTGTGAAGCCCTCACTCACTCACCCAACATGAGCCCCATCAACCGCCTCGGCCAGTGGCCGTCCGGCGACAACACAGGCATCATCGTAGCAAGCACCGCCATTGCAACTGCCGCGCTGCTCACCGTCCTCCGGAACTACCTGTGGCCGGCCCAGCCCAAGGTGCTCCGCTCACCCCTGCGGACTGTCCTCCCCAAGCTCTCGCCAGATGAGTTTGACAAGCTCGAATACAAGCCCGACAATTTTCCTGGCGCCCGGGACGTTGAGACGCCTGTAGGCCATCCCATTACTGTCTTCCTGGAATCGGGTATTGACAATGTTGCTGCCAGTACGGCTCCATCCGCGTCTACGAATGGGGCCCCCTCACCGGTGACAAAGTCCTCTTCGTCCACGGCATCAGCACCTCCTGCATCACGCTCACCAAGCTGGCCAACGCCTTCGTCAACGAGCGCGGCTGCCGCGTGATGCTCTTCGACCTCTTCGGGCGCGGCTACTCCGACAACCCGTCCGACCTGCCGCACGACGAGCGCCTCTACACCACCCAGATCCTCCTCGCCCTCGCCTCCTCTCCCGACGTCTCCTGGACCGGCCCTCAAGCCTTCAAATTGGTCGGCTACTCTCTTGGCGGCGGCATCGCCGTGCACTTTGCCACGTCCTTCCCGCACCTGGTCTCCTCCCTGTTGCTCCTCGCGCCCGCAGGCCTGATCCGCCCCGAATCCTTCGGCACCGTCACCCGCACCGCCTTCACCTCCGATTACATCCCCTGGCGCTTCCTGCGCTGGGTGACCAGCCGCCGGCTCAAAAAACCGATCCGGTCGCAGGGCAAGCGCGGGCGGCGCCCGAACGCGAAGGCGGCCACCATCACATCCCCCTCCAGCAGTTCCTCATCCACACTCACCACCCCCAGCCAAACGACGCCGCTCCTGCCCCCAAAACCCAGCGACCCCATCCCCTCCTCGGGGAGGACCGCTTCCTCCTCGCCGAGACTACCGACCCCCTCATGCCCCTCCTCCGCGAGCCGCGCAACGCGCTCGAGAAGCGCGTGCTCCGCGCTGTGCACTGGCAGCTGGCCAACCACGCCGGTTTCGTGCCGGCGTTTATGTCGTGCATCCGGCACGCGCCGCTGTTCGACCAGCACGCGTCGTGGGCGAAGCTGGCGGACAGAGAACCGAGCACGACATGCGTCGTGCTCGGAGGAGGACGAGCTGATTGATCCCGAGGATTTCCGGTCTGATGTGGGAGGGTTGTTGGGGGAGGGGGGGATCAGGAGAAGATCACGGTAGTGAGGGTGCCGGGGGGCCACGACTTTCCCATGACGTTTGCTGGGGATGTGTTGGGGGAGGTGTGGAGAGTTTGGGGTTGGGGGGAGAGGAGGGTTGGAGAGGAGAATGGGATGTAAAGGAGGAAGGAAGGGAAGGGAAGTGGTGGTTGACATGAGGCGATGGAACTGATCCCAGGGTAGGATAGAACGGCGGCAGTGGGGAGAGCTCCTTCAAGAGCATCATCCTATATCAGTAGATAACACCATAGACTTCTTCCCTAAAACAGGCAAGCCAGCGAGCGCACACCCAACACCTCCTCAAATTCAAACCAAGCCATGCTATGCTATATTGCTGCTGCCACTAGGAGTTGATCCCATGCCGATATAATCAACCAAAAACACAACCAAGTAACAAGAAAATGGCTGGGGTAGAGCCCGTCGTAAATCTCTCAAGATGCCATGCCAGCGCCGCCAAACCGCTAAAGAAAAGAAAATGCAGGCCCCAAGCACAAGGTATCATGTGTGTCTTCGAGAGAACCCCAACCCAAGAACTGAACCATTCCCGTCCTTTTTTCCCTCTTTCTGAGCTCGCGTGGCGACACACCAGGCATCTCGACGATGCGATTACCATTCCGTTTCATACGTTCCACTCCGTCCACCCCATGCTGACCGCCCCCGTTTTCATCACCTCGCCATGCCGCTAAAGCAAGGAGACGTATCGCAAGCATTGGGGTGCCGTTTTCCTGACCGCCCGCTGCCTGGTGTCAACGGATGGAGGGCCTACCCTTCAGCGTCGACAAAGTCATCGTCCGAGTCTGCGTCCGCATGACTGACGCTCTTCGGCAAGCCCTTCTTCATGTCCTCGTGGAAATCAATCAACGGCCCCTCCTTGGCGCGGCTCCCCGTCGAGGCGAGCATCTCCTGGATCTCAGTCGTGCTGGCATGCGCTGCATCCAAAGGCGGTTTCGGCCCCGGGTTCTCCGGCTGATCCTGCTTCGGTGTCGGAGAGGCTGCCGCGTCCGCGCTGACATCAATCAACTCGCCCTCCTCATCGTGGAGGTACTTTGGTCGGGCGGCGCTCGACTCCGACAGCGAAGCCCGGGCGGAATCAGGTTTTTTGAGCTGAACTTCTGGCCCTTGACGATGGGGTAGATGGCCATGATCTGCGCGGCCTGCTTCTCGGGCGTCGCTCCGTCTCTGCCACACCGTCAGCACCTTGTTTCAGGGTCCACCCGCGGCAGAGATGGGGGTTATTGTCCAACATTTGCGCGTTTATGATCCACTCCAGGTCTTCCTCGCCCTCTTCCGACCCGCCCGGGCCGCCCTTTACCCTCCGGAACAACCGGGGGTGCCACTCGACGCCGTCGTTAGCCCGCTTGGCGGCCTCCTCGCGCTGCCTGTCCTCGATCTTGGTCTTCTCCACGGTGGCCAGCTCGTGGTTGCGCTCCTTGACTGCGCGCGCGGTCGGCGCCCAGAGCCGCTGCGACTCCCGCTCTTCCTGCTCTTCCAGAGGCCTGCAGATGGGCGGACTGGGCTTCGACTTCAGGGCGTTGAAGAACATCTCCTTATGTCCGGTCTGGTGTTGTTAGTGGAGTGATACCTGGAAACATCTTTTGAAACACCCTACCTTCACATCCTTGAGGAACATCTCTTCGCTCCACAGCCCGGAGAGCTCGTACAGAACCTCGCCGGTGTGCTCGTTCCTGATGGTGCCCCCAATGGCGTTGTATGTCCCACTGACCCAGCCCTTCGTCTTGAACTCGATGTCGGCAACCAACCCATTTTCGGGGCAACGCACGTAGCTGTGGTCGCCGAGCTCGTATTTCATCTTGCCGAAGAGGATGCCCCTGGCGTACATGTTAGGTTGCGTGAGAATGCTGGCCTTATGTCAGTCTAGTTCCTCGATTGTTGAGTGAGGAATGCTCACTATCGCTCGCCTTCGTCCGGTCCTCCCCCCTGTTTAAGAGCGACAGGATGGCGATGCCCTCCATCATACTGGCAGCGGAGTTGCCCAGGAACTTGCTCCTTGGCTTGAGTGTCCCATCCACTCTAATGTGGTGCCCCGGGACCATGTAGAAGTAGCTCGACTTTGGCGGATGGTGCGACGTCTGTTCCGAGATGTAGTAGGCCCTCGTGTTATCGGGGAATTCCCAGGAGCAGGTGAAAATCTCTCCGAGGATTGGGTTCAAGGGCTTCTTGACTCCTCTGGCTGGTGTTAGCGTGTTGGCTGGTGCGTTGCGGGAGAGGACTCACGGAGGGCGGATGTGCCAGCCGCTAAGGTAGAACTTGACTACCGCCACGAATCGCTCCCACGGGGTCGTCAATCTCGGGAATCGGGAGGAGCATTTCGGGATGGCACATGAAGCTGCCATTGTGTCAGGCTCATTCCCCCAATATTCTAGCTCTTCAGACATACTTGGTGATCCGTTCCAGCATACTCCGCGTTCCAGAATGAATGTCGGAAGCACCACCCTGCTGAGGTCGGCACCGGGCCTCAACTGGGAAATGATGTGGGAGAGGACTACACCGGGGTCAGCCAGACATGTCCAGCTTGTATTCGTAGCAAGGTCACAGACCGTTGCCCTGGTCGGGCTCGACCACGAGGGTGTCATCTTCGAGGGGTTCTGTCGCTTCGCCGGAGGATCGACTGCCTGGGACACAGAGATGTCTGCATTAGCACGTGCCTCTCTCGCTCCGGTCTGCCATCAGATGGTCTGGGTCAGTTGTTCCCGCCAGTCCACCCTCTACGGAGTGTTGCGCTCAAAACGGGGCCACGGAACAGCGGAATCGCGCGCTACTCACTGGCATTCGAAGTCGCCCGGCGGCGACCGGGCACGAGTCCCATCATTTTTCCCAGGCTTGCGGCGTTGATCACCGTTCTTCTCCCGCTCAGGGTCGTTGAGAAAAGGGCAGAAAAAAAGTGGGGTAGCGATGAAGCTAAGATTTTGAGATTTGTTGGGGGGAATCGCGAGGCCGTGCCCAGAAATACTATCACCGTAACCGGAACCTCGAGGACGGTAAACACCAAAGTCGGATACCTAGAATTACGTCATCAACAGGCAGCCAGAATCAGGCTGGGAAAGTTCACAGGAGGCGACGGAGGGCGGGATTCACACCCGCCGAAAGCCATGAGCAAAGCCGGGCGGGGGCATGGGGCCCTGGACAGGATGGGCACCGATGACGTGGGTCGCGAGACCCCAACATCATTTGCCGGACAGAGCGCCCGGCAAAGCAAACTTCTGGGGGAATTGGTCTGGTTGAGGCGTGCCACAGATGGCTGAGCCGTAGAGGAACCAAATATAATCTAGTATGCTCGAATACCAGGACTTCGTTCGCGTCGTCCAGCCTTCTTCGTATACCTGCTCCCTTTGTTGATTCTGGAGACGGAATCTTTTCGAATCGCTCCCCTTTTTGTTACCCCACGTGTGGGGGTGAGGGGCTGGGCCGGCCCACACAAGCTTCAGCCTGACAAGGGGGGATGAGACAGCTTCCTCCACAATGTCACAGCCACAGATGTCACCAGGCAGTGGCAGGGTCGTGGAGATCAACATTGGAGCTTGCAAATGTCGTGTTTGTTTTGGCGTAAAACAGCAGTAGGTCAAAAGTCTTCAATGCTATACTTGAAAAAGGACTTGGTGGTTTTGGCTTCACTAAACGTCAGGATCGATGAGTTGCCACGTGCTCCTCATGGGTTGGCTTCAACTTAAATGGGTTCCGGACTTTTCGTGCAGCCCGATAGCACGAGCATTGCAGAATATGCCCCCGTACCCGACTCAGAAGTGGTTGGAGATTAGGACAGGGAAACCAGGCAGCTTTTCGCACGTTTAGAAGAGAAAATGCATGTTCCTCTTGATGACGGTTGCACTGCTTGTTTCCAGGACAACCTGTTCAAGCTAAGCCGTTGTTGATACAGCAAAGACGCTGATGTCTGGCAGTGAGCCCTGTGAAGAGAACCGCGTAACGGCACCAACCATTCTTTAAGCAGGGCACTCTAAATACAGACTTCGGGACCTTCAGACAAGCAGGGCAGATGCAGGCTTCCCCGGCTCGCATTGCTGTTGGACAGGGATCTGATCGCAAACCTCCGGGGAAGATCTGGCATCGGGGCCCTGATTTTGGATGCAACGGAACCTGTTGTTCCTGAAAATCATGAAAGAGCAGCGGGATCAGGCTGGCTGTTCACGTTACCCCAGCGTTTGTTTTGCTGTATCACTGTTGTGGTGTGTGCGTGTACTCCTCCAAAGTTCGAGCATCTCATTGTACGAATCTGTATCCCGTACATGGTACACTCGTACTCGACGTCCATACTCCAGCCATCACCAATCTGCATGGCGAGATTGACCCTGCTGGTTTCAGGTTGCTGCCGCCAAATGGCATTGTTCGGCCCGGCGCCTACGCCCGGATTTTAGTTGATGCGACGAGTGCCAAAAAAAAAAAATCAGCAGTTCCTCAGCTCAGGATCCAACCGGACCCCAATACGAGCTCAGCTGTCCGTCTTGAATGAGGATGTGCTGGGCGACACCTGTGCCCTACGAGGTTGAGCCCAAAAAAGAAATATTAAGGGGGTCGACCAGGAGCTGCCATGGGACAACAACGGTCGCTGCCGCCCAAAGTGTGGAGAAGCGCTGACGCAAAGGCAGGCCACTCGACCCTGAGACATACTGTGTACACCTCGTCCTGACCCATAGCCACGGTTTCCTGCATCAGATGAGAACATGCCCGCTTTCCAAGCAGGGGCAGAAAGGGGGCAAGGAAATCAAAATTGAAATCCCACAAACAAATCCTCGGTCTCCGTGAATCCGACTCGGATTGCTGGCGTCCAATGCCGTACAGACCGCGGCGCTTAGAAGCCTGTTTAGGAAGTCGATCCCTCGCTTTGCTTGCCTTGCCCCGCCGAACACGACTGTCCACTGCGGAGTGCAGGGCAGCGAGGTTGGTGCATACGATTGGGGCCACTTGCTCACTGGCACGGCCTGTGGCCTGCAGTCCCATTGACAAGAGGTGACTTTTCCCTCGCCCTCATCTCGCACTCCTCCACTTCTCGCCGCGCGTCTCCAGCGAATTTACTCCAACCGCCCGCCTCGCGACCTTCATCTCGGTTCACCGACCCGACCTGCCTTGCCATCGATCGGGTCACATGCGACACCGGGAGCCCAGCAGTAACAAGCCTGTGTGGCAGCTCCGCCGTCAATTGTCGGGCTGCCAGGGGGACACCAGAGACGAGCACATGCTTGGTTTCCCTTTTGGTTGGGGAAGCAACCTCTCATTTCGCCCGGCTCCTCACCAGCGTTGAACGCAGCCATTGCCCCATGACGACCCGGTTCGCTCGATAACACCGGGGCCCGATTAAAATGACCGAGAACGAACCGCCCGCCGGCACTGTTCACGAAGATGGCCGCTCCACGAGGAGGGGTCGCTTGATGGGCAAGCTCTTTGGCCGTGACCGCGAGCGAAAGCCTACCCACGACGAGGGCGATCTGAACGATTTTCTGCACGGAGCTGGCGACAAACTCCAGGTCGCACACGCTGGCCCACCGTGCTTGCCAAAATCGACACCAAGACAGCCACCCGATATCCAAACGCTGGCAACGTCCCGCTCCGTGCCGAACCACCGGCGCCGCAGGAGTATGGCATGGGACCCCGTGACCCGGCAAGGAAACCAAAGAAAGGACTGGCCGTGAGATTCGTGGACACATACCCGGAAATCATCGGAGATGGTGGCGACGAATGCGAGGCCCACAGTCGAGTGTCGAAGCGCAAGAAACAGAGACCGCCTCCGCTTGCCTCTGCGCCGCCACTCCGCTCCAGTAAATTCCGACCTCGGTGAGGGCTCACAATGGGCATCTGGAGGCGGACAGAGGGAGGCGCCGTTCAACCCAGGGCCGCTTCGGCGCACCCAGACGGGGTTTTCAACCGTTTCGGACGCTCCAGGGCCCGTATCACCGGGGAATGCAACTGGCCGACTGATGGGAACGCCTACTACAACCCATGATAACGGCGGAGTCGTTCATTGAGATACAGCAGGCCCAGATGCGCGAGGCCGAAGGACGAGCCTTTGCCAACGCTGTACGGGCAGCATCAGGAGATCAGGCTAAGCGCGGGCGGAAAACGCGTCGCCTCCTTCACCTCACCTGCAGACAGAGTCACCCGTTACAGAGTCGCCAGACTCCATGCAGCCGCCGTCGGTTGAACCGTCGTCACAGTCCTCGAATCCTCCTCCTATTCCGCCGAAGAAACCCCGTCAGAGGCCGCAGCTATCTCAGATTCCACCACCTCCGCCCGAGGCGCGGCAACCCACACCCTCTCAAAGTCAATATACCCCGACGAGCCAGCATTCAATTCGCCCGAGCGGCTGAAGAAGACCCAGGCGATGGAGAACAGTCCTGCGACCCTCTACTCGGCAGCATCATCCTTCAAGCATCCATTCGCGGCTTCAAGACAGTGCAGCAAAATTTCTGAGTATGGACACCTACTCACGGCCAGCAGCCGTCTTCCAGTTTGCACGACGTTGTCATGGCTGCTTCGGACGATGCGTTGATCACCTTCGCTACTCGCACGCGCCACCTGTTCGAGCTCTTCCGCCTCCATGCTGAGAGCGTGCGACCGCTGGTTTCATCGAGTCCCAATGAACTCGCGAGGGCGGCCGTGTGGTGGTTCCTGACAGGCCGAACGGCACTCGATTGCCATCAGGGAGCGCCCCTCTACCCCCGAATCGGAGCGGAAGAACGAAATGGCGAAGCAGCAGGCGTACGCGGACCTGGCCAAGGGTTACTGGCTCCTGGAGGAAGCCATGCCTGAAGTTGTTGCCAGCGCCGGCACTCCGGTCGACCAGGAGGCTGAGGATGTCCGGGCTACGCTCATCTCCAGCCTCAAGAAGCTCGCCGTGTCCATGAAGCGGAACGGTTTCCTGCCGCCCGAAGAGGCCTTCCTTCCGCAAACAGTCGACAGAACCATCTGGCTCGACTACCCCCCGCTTTCGCAGGATATCAAGAACCTGTTGTGGGGTTCAAGCTCTGCTCTTATGCAGGCCACCAGTTCTGGACTGACCATTCCTGGAATCGATGCCGTTAGGTGACTCGGCGACCACATTCTGCTTCGCCCGTTTCCAGGTCGATGTCTTCCTGATGGAACAGGGGAGGGAATCGCAGCGCCTGTATCTGCCGTGCTTTTTTGTCCACCGTCAGGCCCCAGACTCAGCCGGACATCCTCTTCGTTCTTGCCAGCCAGAACGGAGCGGTCCAGCTTCGCATTTCTGGAAACAAGAACACGGGTCCGGTCTGGGAGGATCTCCGCTGGCATCAAGAGAACTGCAACATTGAAGTGAGGTTGCCGCGGGCTTCATACTCGTCGTGCAATGCTCCCAGCAGTCATACTCAACCCTGCGGAGCATGTACGAGTTCAGCGCAAAGGTGCACTCCAGCCTCTACCCGCGGCAGGACGAGAACTGCATCTTCAGGTCGACCCTTCGGGCGTTCCAGTATTTTGACAACGACCCCCAGGCAAGGCAGTTCCCCAAAGAGTCGACGCCAAATTGCGAGGTTGCCTTGTTCGAGCGCCTCTTCAGGAAGGGGCGGCAACAGGCCCACGGACGTATCATAAGGGATACCGAATTGCCGTTGTGACCGGCCCCCGGACCAAGACCTTGAGCGGCGTCAACCAAATGTATCCTCCTCACACACCCATCCTATTTGGCTTCCTACGCAGCGAAGCAAACGACCCCGCCCTCTCCCTCAAATTTGATAACGGCCGGTTCAAGGGGAACATGGTCCTGTCGTTTGCTGACGAGAAGGAACGGGTGGGATGCACAGCCTGCTCATCGGCACCGCTCTCGACCGCGGCGAGAGCGTCTACGGCGAGGCCCCTCTTCAGGGCGTCTGGTTCTCGGAACGCTACGGCGACGCCCGCGACAAGGCTTGCAAGTCCTCTCCAGCCTCGCCTGGAACAAGGTCCGCGTCATCAACTACGACAACGACGGCGACAAGCCGTCCTGCGTGCTCGCCGACCGCCTGCGCGTCGTCTACGAGTTCAAAGACGGCACCTTGACCGACCGCATTAACGTCGCGCCGGGCGAGCTCAAACTCCGCCTCGACGTCCAAAACCCCTCCTGCCTCATGGTCTTCCGCCAGCCTCAGTCCGACATTACCCTCGCTGTCACCGAGGCGAAGGCCTCGCAGAACCTGTCGGGCGGCCTGCTCCAGGCCCTTGACAGCCTGAAACAATCTGCCACCATCCGCACCTTCATGTTCCCTAACCTGAACGAGCTCCATGCATTCGAGACGGCCATCACGGGGTTCAAGGTCCTCTTCGACGGCATCGCATCTGCTTTCGCCATATCCCGCCGGCGCATGGTCGTGCCAATCCACAAGAAGTGGGAGGCCGCGACAAGGATACAGGTCGTGCAGCACGAGGGTGTTGCGCAGCTGCTGGCGTTCTTTGAGGACTTCAGCCATGGGCAGTGCATGGGATTCCACCTTAAAGGGACAGATGTCTTTGAGGCATTCAGCAGGGGCGGGAAGGCAGGGCTCAAGATCGACGACGCCAAGTTCCCGTTGCCGAAGGTGCTCGCGCCAGAGGCGGATGGCGCGCAGCAGGCGGCAGATGCGGCGTTTTTGTGCCTGGATTTGCCCGAGCTGCCGGGGGAGCATGATGATATTTCGATTTTGTTTGATAGTAGGCGGGTGAGTACTGCGTAGCGAAGAAAACATGTGGTGGTGCGGAATGCGGGCTGACAAAATTGAAACAGAACGCGACAAGCTCGTTTCGTGCCTCCCAGCGCCAGTCAAGGGGCCGAGGCTGCCTAAGATCAAGGGGATTACGTGAGGAGAGGAGGGCTTCAAGTTACCCAGGGGCAAAAAGAGCGAGCTAGGGAGCGTGCATGCACTTGGGGATTGTATCCTGCGTTTAAAGCACGAGATACCCTCTGGAATCTACTACGCATTTTTGTTGAGATATCATATGTCAGGTGTGTTTGGGACTGCGCTGGGCACGTATCAAGGTCGTTACGCATCTGGATGGGGTGCGCTTCATTCTTGATAGTTCTGGGTCAAGGCAGACTCAAGGTCGCAGATTTATTTTCCATCTTGTTTCTCCTGCATGTCACAGCAGTGATGTGATAAACAGAAAAGAAGCACAGGGAACCATTTGGCACGTCCCAAACCCAACGCCTAACTCCATTACGAGCCCTCCCCTGGTTTTATCCGCTAGTTGCCACCAAGGACCTTTGCCAACGTGACTGCTCCCACTCCCTGCAACCTAAACTTCTTGCGTTCCCCCTTTCCTCTCCTCTCTCCATGAGATTCAACCAACAGGCCATTTCGGAGAGATGTCCTCGTCGGCTAATATCTCCTCCTCGTCGGTTCTGGGCTGGGCGACCTAGTCGGCTCCGCGACCGGGCCTCATCTTCAGCCACTTCTTCGTCGACAGCTCCAGCTCCCTTTCGAGCTCCGGACTGGGGTTCTTCCGATGGATAAAGTTACAAAACCCGCCCCTGACGCACCCCACGCCGCTGTTCAGCCGGCAGCACGCCTCGCGGAAATCCGTCACGGGGCTGAGCTCGCAGAGATGGGCCGCGCCGCGTACCACCTGCTGTTGAGGGCGTCGCAGGCCTTCTGCGCGCTGTCCTCGTACTTGAAGCGCGCGTAGACGTTGCCGATCAGGTGGTCGTTGTTGTTGTCGCACACGACGAGCTCCTCCAGCTCGCCGTACTTGCACATCTCGCACCAGATGTCCTCGTAGAAGGCGTCGAAGTGGTGCTGCAGTTGCGCCGGCGTCATGCGGTTCTTGGGGTCGAACGCCGGGTTCTGGTACAGGTTGGGCATGAGGATGGTCTGAGAGTACGACGGCTTGACGTGCTTCCGGCTGCAGCGGTCGCCGTGCCGGCAGGCGCCAATCTTGTAGTAGAAGGAGCAGTTGACTTTGTCTTGCTCGGTGCCGAAGATGGAGGCGAGGAAGTTGGCCATTTTGGGTGGTGCTCGTCGGAGGAGGTGGTTTTGGGGTCTGCGGCGTTGATAAGGACGGAGGAACGCGGGCTGTTGGGTTCCGCGTGGGTTGTTTCGGGATCGGTCGGGCGCAGGAGGATAGATAGGGTTATGGACAGGTTCAATGATGGTGGTGCAGCACGAAGTTTGGCGTCGCGGATCGTACAGTAGGCAAGCAAGAAAATGCCCATGTTCGCCACATGTGGCTGACTAATTGTGATTGGTCGGATGAACTGACCTTGGCTTGGCGTGTGTAAGGCTGATAAACTGTGGCTGCAGTCTGCCAGAATTCAGGCATTCACATGAATGTGGCCTGTGCTTGCTTCGAGACTTTATCTTGCTTCCAACTACTGACGGTTCTCTGTGGAATTCTCCAATTAACTCTCTTCAACATCTGCATCAAATCAAATAAAGAAGCTCAAGTCCATTCTCACACAACCACCGTTCCGTGCTTTGTGTTTCGATGGGACGACCGCGCTTCTTCGAATTTAGTGTGAGACCTGGACCACTTAGCGAGAAGCTCACAAGCGAGTTGGTGATTCTTCAGGTCAAGGGGCCAACTTTACTCATAGTGAGACATGTCTTGGGACGCCTCGCTGGAGGAAGAAAAAGCCAGGATCAGCTTCTGGCAGCTGGCTTCCCAGACCAATGAAACTGAGCATAGTGTCCAGATGAAACGGAGAGCAATTCTCTGCTTTCGCGTACCCCCTTGAGTGCGTCTACACGGTACAGCCGAAAACTACACGTGTAACAATTTGTTGAGATTGCACGTCCAACACTGACGGCTGCCCAGGCACCCGATGGTACGGCGAGAGAATTACTTCGTACAACTCGCTTGCGCAGGAGTCGATCCACAGTCCCACTTCACTCACGTGGTGACAAATTGCGACGGGCCCTTGGGCGAGATGCCGGTGGATCGACCCCGATGATGTCGCCCCGATCAAGGGAAACTCATCTTACAAACAACACGCCCGATGTTGCCGTCTCACGGGTTATCACGCCCTCCCCATGGTCCTCGCCTGACAGGAGCGTGTTTCCGGTGCAACCTACAGGTGGCTGTCGCAGGAACGCAACCTGGCTTCTAGAAGCCGAAAACATGTGGTCCTGCCGGATGGCTGGTGCCGAGATTTTCGGCAAGGATTTTGACCCCGGACGATCCACCGGCGATTTGGGGCGCAGCGGCCGCCCGCTCATACGTTATGATGCAATTTTGAGTTCTCCTGAGATGGATTGACAAAATATGGAGATCCCATAGACAATCCATGGGCACCCTCACGCAACGCTCTGCTTTGGTGAGGTGGGCTGCAGCTGCAGCAACTCGAATTCGGCTCCGTTGGAACAAAGAAACAGAACACAAAACGAAGCTCCCAGTCACCGAGGCAACAGTTAGTCTGTCGTCCTGACTCGGGAGGTCTGAAATCTCCAATACCGCCAAGGTTCCGCAATATCTCTTGCGGTGTTAGCGCCGCCAGCTGTTCCAGGGTTCGCGGGGCAAGCCGAAGGGGTCTTCCATGTTCCGTTCTGCAGCGTTCAGCTGGTGTGAAAATTGGGGGCAGCCAGAAGCTGCGGGATGCGCGATTCACCAGCCACATTGGACGAGAAAACCATGCTCGAAGAGGGAAGCTGTGTCTCACAGGGATGCCCAGTTGGGCCTAGCCAATGCAGTGCGCCAGTCGCTCAAGCTATCGGACCTCGCCCCGCGCCAGCCCGTTCTGACGTAGCCCCCGATCTTTGCTGATCTCCGTCGCTCCCTCCATCCCAGCTGGACCTGGGTCATGCCAAGACCAACTGGCATAGTGGACAAGCAGCCCTGGTCACCCTCTGAGTGCCAGGACAGCTTCAACGCATCGCACTCCTCCTGCTGTGCTGTTGCTTGCTCCTCCCATCTCCCCCGTCCTTTTTCCGAGACACCATAAGGCATGGTTCACAGGCCGGGCATCTGTGTTCCGTTGACCGTTTTTCCCGGATAGCTCCTCCCGATTCTCTTTTCCTTACCGTCTTCCTCATCCCCTTTCGCTTCCGAAGACCTGAATCTGGTGGCCTTTGTGCCGCAATCCGCCGCCTGAACAGAGCTCCAGTACCCTGATCCGGCCACCTAGCACAGGTCAAACCCGGGCCAATTGCTCTTGATACGGCACTCTGACAGTGCCCCCTCAACAGCTGCTACTTACTGATCCAATTGAGGAGCCGAAGCATCCCGAGCTGCAGAAGCAGCATACGCTCTGCGCAAAATGGACACGGTCCGAGCTGCCAACGAGCTCAAGCAGCAGGGCGCCATCGAGGCAGCCCGCGACCCCGACAGCAATGTCTCCGCCGAGGACGCTGAGCGCAAGATCGTCGAGGACAGCAGGCAAGCCGGGGTGACAGCTTTCACGTTCAACCCCGATGCCAGCCCTGAAGAAAAGAAGGCCCAGCACAGGGCTGTATGTGACGGCTCCCTCGTCTATCTCGCTGCGCGAGTACTGACTGACTGGCTGACTGTGCTGGACAGGCGATCCCCGAGGGTTTCCACCGCAAACCCAAGGGCGTAGCTATCGTCACCGATATTGACGATGGCACCAAGGCCGATGTCGACCTCCCCCCCCTTCCAAGGCCGGCGCGGTCGAGGTCAAGAAAAGCGAGGACGGCAAGACCCTCGTCAACGGACAGGTCCAGGCAAGAGAGGAGTTCAGCAGAACCGGCTGGGCCCCCCAGTTCGGCTGGCCCCAGGAGTCGGCGCATGAGGGCGAGAGCATGCTGGACCACACGACATGGGTGGAGGGGCAGTTGCCTGAAAAGTTCTATGGAGGTAAAGCCCTTGTTTCGCTATGGGAGTATGTATGTGCGGAGACTGACAATTCTGTGTCGCAGATTGGTACCACAACGCCGCCGTCATTGCTTTTGCCTGTCTTGCCTCATGGCTGGTGGCCGTGCTTGGTGGCGGCCTCGCCTGGGTGCTCATAGTCATGGCCATCTGCTCAACCTACTACCGGACCTCGATCCGCCGCGTCCGACGCAACTTCAGGGACGACATCACACGCGAGCTGGCGCTCAAGAAGCTGGAGACCGACAACGAGTCTGTCGAGTGGATCAACTCGTTCCTCGTCAAGTTCTGGCCCATCTACCAGCCTGTTCTTGCCCAGACCGTCAACAACTCGGTCGACCAGGTCCTTAGCTCCGCTACCCCTGCGTTCTTGGACAGCTTGAAGCTCAAGACCTTCACCCTAGGTTCTAAGCCGCCCCGCATGGAGCACGTCAAGACGTACCCCAAGGCAGAGGACGACGTCGTCATCATGGACTGGATGTTCAGCTTCACCCCGAACGACACGGCCGACATGACGTCGCGCCAGCTCAAGAACAAGATCAACCCCAAGGTCATCCTGGAGATCCGCGTCGGCAAGGCCATGGTCAGCAAGGGTCTGGATGTGATTGTCGAGGACATGGCCTTCACCGGCCTGATGCGCCTCAAGATTAAGTTGCAGATTCCATTCCCGCACGTCGAGAAGATCGAGATGTCTTTCCTGGAGCGCCCCACCATTGACTACGTTTGCAAGCCCCTTGGTGGCGAGACGTTCGGTTTTGATATCAATTTCATTCCCGGTCTCGAGAGCTTCATCATGGAGCAGATCCACGGAACCCTGGCTCCCATGATGTACGCACCCAACGTGTTCCCGATTGAGGTTGCCAAGATGCTTGCCGGCACTCCTGTCGACCAGGCTATCGGTGTGATTGCCATTACCATGCACGGCGCCCAGGGCCTGAAGAACACGGACAAGTTTTCTGGTACCCCTGATCCTTATGCTGTGGTTTCCCTCAACAGGAGACAGCCGCTTGCGCAGACAAAGGTGGTCAAGGAGAACGCAAACCCACACTGGAACGAGACTCACTACGTCATCATCACCTCCTTCAATGACTCCCTCGACATCGACGTCTACGACTACAACGACATCAGGAAGGACAAGAAGCTCGGCTCTGCATCCTTCCCCCTGGAACACGTTGAGGATATCTATGAGCATGAGAACGAGCGCCTCGAGCTCACCCACGACGGCAAGGCGAGAGGCGTGTTCCTTTGCGATATCCGTTTCTTCCTGTCCTGGAGCCGAAGAAGCTCGACGACGGAACCGTGGAACCGCCTCCCGAGTCCAACCAGGGCATTCTCCGTTTCACCGTCGAGCAAGCCAAGGAGCTTGACAGCTCGAAGAGCATGATCGGCCTGCTCAACCCCTACGCCATGCTCCTCTTGAACGGCAAGGAGGTCCACACCACCAAGAAGCTCAAGCGCACGAACAACCCCATCTGGGACAACGGTTCCAAGGAAATTCTCATCACCGACAAGAAGAAAGCCAAGCTTGGCGTCGCCATCAAGGACGACCGCGACATTGCCGGCGACCAGCTTATCGGAACCTACCAGATCAAGTTGGAGGATATGCTCGAGCTCATGGCCAAGGGACAGGAGTGGTACAACCTGGCCGGTGCCAAGACGGGCCGTGTCAAGATGATGGCTCAGTGGAGGCCCGTGGCTATCTCGGGCATTGCGGCCGGTACCGGTGGATACCAAACCCCCGTTGGTGTTCTACGCGTTCACTTCAAGTATGCCAGGCAGCTGCGGAACGTCGAGGCCCTAGGCAAGTCGGATCCCTACGCGCGTGTGGTCATGTCCGGCATTGAGCGGGCCCGGACTGTCACCTTCAAGAACAACCTTGACCCTGACTGGGACGAGGTTCTCTACGTGCCGCTGCACTCTGCGAGGGAGAGGGTGCAGCTTGAAGTCATGGATGCCGAGAATGTGGGCAAGGACCGCAGTCTTGGTCTGACTGAGATCTACTCGGGCGATTACATGGCCCAGGACGAGAACGGTGAATGGCTGGTGCATGACAAGAAGGAGGAGCGGCACGACGGCCTGCGCATGCACGGCAAGGGCACCGCAAAGGGTGTGCTCACGTACACTGTGGCCTTCTATCCAACGCTGAACGTCGCTGATCCTGAGGACGAGGAGGAGAAGAAGAAGAGGGAGGAGGAGGAACAGATGAAGACGGAAGAGGAAAAGAAGGCGAAAGAGAACGAGGCCGGCGAACAGGACAAGTCCACTCTTCCCAGGCCGTCCATGGATGCCAGGTCCACCAGACAGTCTTTGGAGGTGCGGTCCATCGACGGGAATAGCAACGGGAAGGAGCCCGGCACGCCGACCAGCCCTACTTCTGTCGTCTCGCACAGGAGGTCACGCGACGAGAGGGAGCCGCCCAAGATCTACCTCACGCCCCAGGAGCTGCTCACACACGAGTCTGGCTTGATTATTTTCCGCCTCATGGAGGCCGACCTGCCCAAGAGCAACACCCGTATCGAGGTGTTTGTCGACGACATGGCTTTCCCATCGTATGTCTCTTCGACGGCCAGGTCTCGGAGCCACAAATTCGACGAAATTGGCGACTGCTTCATCCGCGAGCTGGAGTTTCTAGGCTGACCATCAAGGTCTCGGAGAGGACGGACAAGCAGGAAGAGGGCGACAAGCAGCATACGCTGGCTCGTCTGACGGGCAACACGCTTGATACTCTTAAGCAGTGCTTGGTATGTACGCTTTCCCGTTCAATAGATGATCGTAAACTAACAGATGCAGAACAACCCGACGGTTCTCAAGCTGAGGGACGATGCTGGCGATGTGTACTCGATTCGCGTCAGCCTCAAATACGTCCCGGTCAGGATGAAGCTTGACCCCAGCGAGAGCATTAACAACATGGGTAACCTGCGTGTCGACGTTCTGGACGCCCAGGACCTCCCGTCTGCCGATTCCAACGGGAAGAGCGACCCGTACACCAAGTTTGAGCTCAACGGCCAAGAGGTATTCAAGAGCAAGGTGCAGAAGAAGACGCTCAACCCCACCTGGAACGAGTTCTTCAACGTGTCGGTCCCGTCCAGGACGGCCGCCAAATTCCGCGTCACCGTCTGGGACTGGGACTTTGCCGACAAGCCCGACTTCCTTGGCGGTGCCGACATCAACCTGACGTTGCTCGAACCGTTCCGCGCACAGGAGTTCCGGCTCCCGCTGGACGGCAAGTCTGGCGTGCTGCGCATCCGCATGCTCTTCACGCCCAGCTACGTCACTCGCACGCGGCATGGCACTTCCACCCTGGCCGGCACATTCTCCGTGCCGGGCCGCATCGTCACGGGCGTGGCCGGCGTCCCGCTCAAGGGCGTCGGCGTGGTCGGCCACGGCGTCGGCAAGGCGCGTCCTTCCTCATCCGGGGGCTTCGCGGCAAGAAGGACGACGACAGCAGCTCTGACTCGTCCCGCAACTCGGTCGATATCCCACGCATCACGACCGAGAGCCCGCCCCCCGAGTCCTCCAGCAGCATCGGCCGCCACCCGATTCACAACGGCTCGTTCTCGCTGCACCACGCCCGTCAAAAGAGCGCCGGCGCCTCCTCCATCCACAGCGCCATCATCCCCGGCGCCTCGTCGGGCACGGCCTCCTTCACCATCATATCCGCCTCGGGCTACCCGCCTTCCGCAGACGTCTACATCATGGTCACGCAAGTCAGGGAAGGCAAGAGCAAGCTGGTCGGCAAGACCAAGCACCGCAAGCCTTCTAGCGGAACAGTCCGCTTCGACGAGACCTTCCGCATCCAATGCACGCCCGACGCGCAGTTCAAGATCGAGGCCAAGGAGCACCACACGTTTGGGCATGACGACCACATGGGCGAGACGCTCTACTTTGTGGATGATTCGAATTCGGGGGCCGAGAAGACACTGAATGTGGGGCAGGGAACGGTGGTGGTGACGAGTGCGTTCACACCGGATGGGGAACATGAAGGGAAGGGGTCAGGGAGTGGGAGTGGAGGCCTGTCGGCGCCGGATAGTCCGAAGAGTACCAAGAGTTCGGTGGGCGGGATGAGGAGAAGCTTTTTGTCTAAGAGGGGAGGAGCAGCGGAGTTAAGGTGCCCGCGAGTAGGGATGGGAGTGCGCCGCCTTAGGTGGGGGGTGCGGCTTCTATCGTGATGAGGCTGAGTGGGAGGATGGGGAGGGAAAGGGGGAAGGTGTGGTTAGTGATGGAAGGGGGGCCTTGAAGAAGAGCGGAGCGTAAGGAAGAGAGGAGAAGGCGGGAAAAGGAGAGGATTGCCTGGTCTTCTCTATAATATCTTGAATGATGTTGATTTGTTTTGAGCTATATGATACCTTTCTTTGCTGGATATCGGTGGAATCTACAACGCCTCAAGCCTGTCTCCTGGGTGGGTTGAGCGTACTGAATGGATGGGGTTGGGGCATAGGATGCGGATTGAGGGCAGATTGTTTTGCTCGGAATCACTGACATCGGTTGCTTTGGATTTGGTAGCAACGGCAGGAAAATTTGTGTGTTCCTATCCGTAAAACACGTGGAGCTCTCACGTCAAGCTCATAATCAACTCATTTGCTCATTTGTCTCGTTGTGACTGAATATGCTTCAGTTCACCTCAGACCTAGAACCAAGGCTTATATTAGCAAGCAAGAAGTGCTTGTGTCAAGCCGAGTATGCGTTCAGGGTCATGCTGTTGACTTCTTCCCTTTCATGACAGCCAAGTTACTGGCACCAATCAACTCCAACTGCACTGTTCCCGTTCAATCAAACGGTATCCTCCTCAGTTGCTCTCCCGCCCCTCTCTTCCTCATCTCCTCCGCCGCCGCGATGCTACTCGGCACCTTGATCCCACAACAATCCCCCCAACCCACTCTCGGCTGATGCACATGCCTGACCCCATCCTTATCATCAAACACCTCCACCTCCCGCCTTCCTCCTCCTCCTCCTCGTCCTTCACACCACGCTCCTGCGCCTCGCTCATGCCCTCCGCGGCGGGTATCAGCCCGCCAAACAGGAAGTGCTGCATGACGGGCAGCTTGCCCAGCACCTCGCTCACAAACATGCGGCGCATCCCGCCCTCGATCTTGGCCCAGCTCTTGGCGCTGCTAATGTCGTCCAGCATCGGGCTGTGCCACCGCAGGCCCCGGACCGTCTTGGTGCTGTTGACAAACGCCACCTGGCCCAGGTACAAGTACTCGCCGCCGAACTCCTCGAGCGTCAGCTCCTGGTGGATAGCGCGCGGCGTGATGAAGGCGTGGTGCACCAGCTGGCTGGCGCCGAAGAGGAAGGGCAGGAACTGGTAGTCGTCCAGCCCCCACACGCCGTGCGACCCGGCCGGCTCGAGGTAGTAGGTGGACTGCACGCGCCGCATGACGCGCAGGTAGCGGCGAAAACGCGCAGCACGAGCGCGGGAAGTCGGCGGCGTGCAGGAGCGAGAGCTGGTGCAGGCAGAGGAGCCACATGGCAAAGTTGAGCTCGTGGCCCGAGCCGTAATCGATGCGACTACGGTTGCCGAACGAGTGGCATAGATAGGTGGAGAGCTCGGCCGCGGCGTCCTGTTGTTTGCTGTGGCAGGACGGGGGAAGGCCGGCTAAGAGAGCGAGTGCCACTCTGGACAGTGCGCCTTGACCTTGTCGAGGAAGACGCGGAAGGTCTTGTTGCCGAAGCGCGAGCCGCCCTGGTCGTCTGGTGGCGAGTCCCGGCAGAGAGCGTCGGTTTCGTCGAGGATGGCGAGGATGGCGCGGACGGTGGGGGAGAGGTCGGCGTCCTTGACTGAGGATATGGGGCGGTCGAGGACGGACTCGGAGAGGCGGAAGATGAAGGACAGAATGAGGGTGTAGGTGGGCGAGGAGAGGAAGAGCTGGTGGTCTTTGGGGGAGAGAATACGGCGAGTGGGGATCCTGAAGGTGAGGGTTGCCGGGTCCGGACGGGGCGGCGCCGGCGGTGTCTCCGGGACGGGAGTCGGATTCGCCGGCTCGGCTTTCCTCCGCCGGGGCTCCAGCTTGGGGATGCGGTCCCTGAGATTCGGTATTGCCTCGGTTGATGTGAAGGGTGGCGGGGTAGGCCCCGAGCTCTTGGGAGCCTCTCCAGTGGCTGTGGGTGAGGTCGATGCCATGGTTTGAAAGGTCCCCTTCGGTAAAGTTATGATGTAGCAAAACCGTCCGATTCTTGGATGGTGACGGGTGCGTTTGTTTTGGATGTCAGTTTTGAGGTTGAAAGTGAAGCCGACATGCCCGATTGCCCCTCCTGCAGGGTGTCCTGATAACCCAGATAAGTGGGGCTAACAGTGCTTCCTTGATTGATACCTCGTGGAGTTACTGACCCCTCCTCAGACCACGCTCTAACGGCGAAGCAAGAAATGGTGATTCCACGTCCACACTATCCCGTGAAGTCGGCAACAGTCTTCAGTGCTCCAGAAATTGGTCAAACTTGAGAGTTTCCTTATTCAGCATGAGTGCCCTGCAAGGGCAGCCAGCAGCCAGCCCCATGGCTCTCAGGTGAGAACCCTTTCGGAGTGGCTTGGCCGACATTCAGGCGGAGCTGGCCAGGCATCAGTTCCCCAAAGCTGGGTTGCTTTGCTTACTCTCGGCCAACCTCGTGGTCGCGGCGGTGGCGAGTTATAGGTTTGTTGTCCTTTCGCCGGCCGGTCCATTCGGAAGCTCACTCGACTACTATATCGACTTCGCCGACCAGTACCTGGCTCTCATTGCCGACGGTCAACTCTACACTGCGTACCTCGTTGACACATATCTGGTGCACCGCTTCTTGAAAGATAATCCGGCGCAACTCATCGAACAGCAAGACGACGACCAAGCTCCAGAGCACTCCTTCTTAGAGGGCGCTCATATCAGCGGTGACTAGCGACGGGCCGAAAGCTTCGCGCCGCGGCATGACACCTGCCATCTGCCAGTCAATGATGCCCATGATGTTCAGGTTCTCGTCAACCGGCAAGTGATCGCCCTTATCGTCGACATGCTGTGCGGAGGGGATGTGTCGCTCAGTGTGGATGATGTTGCATTGGCAGCCCGTTCACCTTGAGAAGCCGTAACGCTTGGTGCTGTCAGTGAACAGATGTTGGGTTGGATCCATAGCCCGCCTTGTTGGCAGATTAAGATCCCTGCAGGTGCCTGGTTGCTTGCCTGCCGACGCTAAAATGCGGGGCTGCCGCCTGCAGATCAGCCCAGAAATCGATGCAAACTCAATTGCAACTTTCTAGACTTCACTTAATCCAAGCCATCTCCCGTCAAACAATCAAAATCTGGGAAATGACGGCGGCAACAGCACCAGAGGCCGCGCTCGGGGTCCTTCCTCGCGCCGACGGGTCTGCAAAATATTCCCATGCTGGATATACAGTAACAGCATCAGTAAACGGGCCCATCGAGGCCCAGCGGAGGGATGAGCACGCATATGAGGCTCACGTCGATGTCATCGTACGACCTGCCGCAGGGTGGGAGGTAAGCATCACCCCTTACTCCGCATGTCGGGGAATTTTGTCAGTTGCTGATTTGGATATTTAGGAACCCGGGAGCGGCACCTCGAGTCAATTCTCGAATCTCACTCTCCCAGATCATCCTCGTCAAGAATTCCGCGCTCCCTCATCCAGATCGTCCTCCAGGTCGAGGACTCACCAGAGAACGACTATGTGAACACCAAGCTTGTTCAGGCGAGCCTAGTAAGCGAAATCCCCGGTGGATGGATGAATCTACTTGACTAATTTCTGTGCAGAACTTTGCCATCATGCCTGCCCTCATGCAAACAGCCATGCTGGCTCTTCTTTCAGCAGGCGTGCCGATGAAGGCGACAGCGACGGCCACCGCTATTGCGATAGCATATCAGGGCGGTACCAAGAAGACAATTGTAGACCCGTCCCCGAGAGAGATCGACACGGCCCAGTCAGTACATGTGCTGGGATTTACGTCGCACGACGAGCTCCTCCTCGCGGAAAGCGAGGGAGATTTCACGGTTCAAGAATGGGACGACGTTTACGAAACTGCCAAGAAATCTGCTGTCACTCCGCGCCGACGAAGGAGGGGAAGGACATGGTGCTCGACGAAGAACATGCCGCAGGACCGGATATGCGCACCTTTCTCCGCTCGACAATGGAATCCAAGGTGGCTGCGGACCTCGCCTGGAAATGAGGCGTTCTGGGCTTGAGCTGACAGACCGGTGGTGAAGACGAGAAGGACGAAATCCGCCAAGGCAAAGGCCGCTTGGAACAAGGCTTGCCCCATGGCTGCGGAGGAATAAGAACGACCACACCATGAATTGTCAGGGTGCGTCGGACCCAAGGAATACAAGGAAGTGAAGCACGCACTACTTCGCTGCCGCTGGGGGCTGAGACGCTGTGCGGCTCCGAGTACACAAGTACAAATCGGCTATCGGCAGTTGGCCACGGCAAGGAGTTTTGGAGATGTCGCCGGGAAGGAAAAAAATTAATGCCTCTTTGGGGAGGTTTTTAGGACTTCGCATTCTTTCCCGTTGGATCGTGTCGTGATGGAAGCAAGAACATGGCATCTCAAACGTTGGCGGTCCCGCCTGCACGGCCGTGTTTGGATTTGCCCCAGCAGCGGGCCGAGACCTGTTTCATCTCAGCCTCGCTTCCTCCACCGCTTCCAGGAGCTGTGACATCGCCTTTTTCGGCGCTGTCTCCCAGGTTTCTGCGAGCTTGAGGCTACATTTATTGCAGGCATTCGTACATGGGTTTCCGAAACTGGGCGCTTGCTGCTGGCGACGCAGGCTGGTCGCCAGGGATGTGGGGGAGATCCAGAGCAGTGGCGCCGTTGCCTTGCAGGCGGTGAGGTGCTGCAAGTAGCATCGAGACAGCCCCCCCCCGCTTTGCCACTCATGTCTCTCGAATCCCGAGTCTCTTGATGCCGTTCCAGAGCTTCGAATCAAAGGGCGGTTGCAGTCCCTGCTTGGTTTGCACCGGGATCAACACAGGGCGCATCATCGCGGCGGACCAACGAAAGCTTCAAACAATGCCAGGAGACCATGCGGTGGCCCAATTCGCTGCTGGGCTCTCAACCATTACCCGGCCCTTATGCGGCTGCTGGGCAAGCTCCAGCACACACGCAAATGATCCTCAGTGGAGTTGACCCAAGCATCAGACTCGCAGGGCTTCGCGCCCTGCCCGTTACCCCGGGCTGCTCGCCTCCACACCCCGGGCATGAGGCAACACGATGAGACTCGCATACCCGAACGCCCAGACAGGATCTTCCTGTTACTCCGGTGAGAATCGAGCTGCGGCCCTCGATGACACCTATTACGTGTGGAATTCAAGCAGAACCTTCGAGCGCAAGAGATTGCGACGAAAGCCCGAGTGGAGTCTGCGGAACCAAGTCTCACCCGCACCTTTGAACCGGCATAGTTACTAAGAAAGGATCATTGACGAGGTCGCGTCTGTTTGTTGCGGAACGGCGATTCATTGTCTCCGTTTCGGTGCGTATCAAACGACAGTTGCGAATACTGCGTGACTTGCTTTGCGGTTCAACATGGCGTTCTCCCCGCCGTGAGGCGAACAGCGGCTCCAGAAATCCCCAGCTTATGCATGGATAACCCGCCAAGAAGCACCCTTGCAACATGTAACCTGGAACCCAGGAGAGAACCCCAGTGCTCCCTCGAGCTTGCTCTCCCTTGTCTTTACGATGGAATCAATGTGGCTGCAAGAACTGACACTTATTAAGCTGCCAGAATGCTTCACATGAGGCCCTCTGCTCCTTGTTGTTCGCCTTGATGACCCAAACCAATCTTTCTTCCCCGGCCTCCTCTTCTTCCCTTCTTTCGGCTCTGGGAGCACAAGCACATCTGGAAGCAGAGCTCTGGCAGTTCTTTGGTTACATCTCCATGCCTTGATTCTCACTCCCTCGTTTTCACTTCTCGTACATACTTGCTACTTGCCTTATCTGGGTAATTCTCTTTCCTTCCCTTCGCCGAAGCGGTTCTCGGGTTCCCTTCCTCTGCTGAGCCATCCCTTCTCGCAACTCTCCCCCTCTCCTCCAATCGCTGTGTCTGTCACCTTGACGACTCGTGCATTGGCTTCAAGTTTCGACCGTACCTATCACGATCCTTCGTCCGCTGCGACTGGTCACAACTATTCTGCATTCGGCGTCCCCTCTCTTGGTCTTTTGACCGTGGCATAAGCATAGCAGCAATAACCCGCACCAAGGTCGCTTTCCAAGTGTCCCTCGAGATATCTCTCATCGCAACTGGGCCCGTTCCCTCCACGTGGGAGGACAAGCCGCACCCCAGTTCACAAACCGCAGTACGGCAACACCAATCGCCGGACTTGGGGCCAACGCCACAATAGTTGGGCTGGCCGGGAACAACCAGATCAACCAGTGGGGTCCTTGTTCCAGTCAACCCCACCATCCCGCCACCCTCCGACAAAAGTGGTTGCCGTCCCGCTCAGCAGTGAGTGCCCGAGACCGCACACCACTCTCTGTTGTTTCTGAGCGGTGTGTCGCTGCTGCGAAGCAGACCGCTGTTGGGCTTGGATATCACGGACTCCGAGGTGAGTACACTGGACATACTATTACGGAGACAACCTGTTGGCGTGTCTTCAAAACCCTCGATCAGGCCGAGAAGGCCCCGGAACAAGGCCGGCTGCGCCCAACAATGGCACAGTGGCATGACCATCCGTTGTTCCCTCTTTGGGCATTGCTGGCACGGCCATGCTTCGGAACAGGGTCGCTGACACGCTACTTTTCACAGCTGCCCTTATCATCTCGGCCAGATCGCGATCTCCGCGGTCAGCGTGGCACGGAGATAACGTTACTACCAACAAGCAGGGCCACCAACCCATCCCACTTCCTCGGGATCCGGCATCGAGTTCGTTGGCAGTCGGTGACGTCGACGGAACAGCGCATCGGGTCGCCTCGTGCATTTTCTCCAGCCCCCCTTGCAGCCCCCTCGAATTCGTCGAGGGTTACACGTTACACACGGTGAAACCGCACTGCTGACGCCTGAACCCTTGTGGCTCCGCGAGATCCGGTCCTGCGGCCTGGTCTTTGCCAGAAGGTTCCCAGAGCGGTCACGCTGGTCTCCCAGCACTGCAGCCCCTCCGGCCCTGCGCTGATTACGCTGCAGGACACCAGAATCAGGGGCCTACAGGGGACTCTTACTCACCCCAACAGAGAGACCAGTGTCTGCACTGGGCGGGGCCAAGGAAATACATAGCACCCCCAAGCACACAATTGGAACCCCACCACAACACAACAACCATGTCCGGCTCAATTCACCCAGGCCTTAGCCACCCAGCCGACCATCCGCGGTCTGCGCGGCAGGAGCGCTGCGACTTGGACGGGGTTAATAAACTCTCACCCGCCAGCACCGGCCTTCCCCAGACTCCCAATGCCATCTTGACACCTCTAACACTGACACTGCCTCCTGCGGACAACCGCGATCCGAGTGTCGCAACCACTCCCATAGTCCCCGACACGGCGACCTTGAAAACTCCGACAGCGCCCACGCTGACGTTGCCCCGAGACGATGAGCCCGTCGCCGAACCTCAGCCTGCTCTGCCTTCGGTAGGCACCTCCGTAACCCGCCACTCTGGCCCCCTGCAGAACTCCTTCCTTTCCAACTCTGCCCCGTCTCGCGGGCACCGCAAGAACGCGCTTTCGGTCGAATCTGTCCCGCGGCAGACGATTATGAAAGCATTGGCCTCGGTGGCACGTAACAACAAGCAAGCCTCAGGCCCGTCCCTCACCGGCATGCTGTCCGCACACAGCGCCCCGAACGGCGCCGACAACCGTCCCGCCTCCTCTTCCTCGCAGCAGCTCTGCGACGCCCTCAATGGCCTCGCCCAGGCCCAGAATTCCCGCGCCGGCAACCATGCGAGCGCGACCCCGGCCGCCCTCTTCCCCTCGCTGCAGTCGCCCTGCTTCTACCACAACCGCTTCGACGACGCCGTGGACATTGACAAGGTGCTCGAGGAGATCAAGAACGACGAGTGGATGTCGCATTCCCGTCTTGTGCAGACGGCGACGGGCGTGCGCGAGGTGTCGAAGCAGCTCTCGCGCCGGCCCATCAAGCGTGCCGTAAAGAACGTTATGATCGTGACGAAGGCGCGCGACAACCAGTTGGTCGTGCTCACCCGCGAGCTGGCCCTGTGGCTGCTCAAGACCCCGCGCTACGGATCCGACCTCCGGCGTCAACGTCTATGTCGACGCTAAGCTGCGCTACTCGAAGCGCTTCAACGCCCCCGGCATCCTCGACGAGAACCCACGCTTCCAGGACATGCTCAGGTACTGGACGCCCGACCTGTGCTGAGCCAACCGGAGAATTTGACCTCGTGCTGACCCTCGGCGGCGACGGCACCGTCTTGTTCACGTCCTGGCTCTTCCAGCGCATCGTGCCGCCCGTGCTGTCCTTCAGCCTCGGCAGCCTCGGGTCTTGACGAGCTTCGAGTTTGACGCTAAAGGACCACCTGAACCGCGTCATGGGCGAGGACGGCATGCGCGTCAACCTGCGCATGCGCTTTACCTGCACCGTCACCGCGACGGGCCGCTGGGCCACGAGATGGAGGAGGGCGAGCAGTTCGAGGTGCAGAACGAGCTCGTCCATCGATCGCGGGCCGTCGCCTTACGTATCGAATCTGGAGCTGTATGGCGACAACGAGCTGTTGACCGTCGTCCAGGCGGATGGGTGCAACTTTTCCACTCCCACAGGTACAGCCCCCGTATATCCCCGCACCCATTGCTTCCCCCCTCCCCTCCATACTGACAACTTGTGTTCTCCCGCAGGCTCAACAGCCTACTCCCTCTCGGGGCCGCGGCTCCCTCGTGCACCCGGACATCCCCCAATCCTGCTCACCCCCATCATGCCCACACACGCTCTCCTTCCGCCCCATGGTCCTTTCCGACACGATGCTCCTCCGCGTCTCGGTGCCGCGCAACAGCCGCGCGACCGCCTACTGCGCCTTCGACGGCAAGGGCCGCATCGAGCTCAAGCAGGGCGACCACGTCACCATCACGGCGTCGCAGTACCCGTTCCCGACGGTCGTCCGGTCAGGCACCGAGTGGTTCGACAGCGTCAGCAGGACGCTGCGGTGGAATGTCAGGGCGGCGACGCAGAAGGGGTTCGATCCCAAAGCCGGCGGCGGGGATGCGGCAGCGGCGAGCGATGACGGGTATGGGCGCGACGAGGAGAGCGAGGGTGGGATATCGACACCGATTCGGCGTGCTATGCCAGCGAGGAGAGTAGCACGGCGGCGAGCCCATTGAGGAGGCAGATGAGCATGCTGGGGTTGTAGAGAAGCACGGGGCTGGCTAGAAGGCGTTGTTGTTTGGGGGGACCTTTTTCTTTTTTAGATTTGGATTTGTGTTCGGCCGGTTGCAATTGGGGGTGTTCAACCTGTGGGAAGTTACCGTTAGAACGCGAGGGGGTTGAAAGGGGAAATCACCTATTTGTTAGAGCGGCGGGCTGAGAGAGGGGGATGGAAAACAAAGCGCTGCGCAGCAGCATGTGATCGCCAGCCTTACCTGGGTCTATTGGGATTGGGCATACTCTCCATTATAATCAAGAGGAGTCCGGGGAGTTCTGGCTTTGCATTTTCAATCGATCGAAATGAGTGGGATATGAAAGAGAGATAGGGGATGGCTAATCCCCTTGATATCAGCTTGCCGGTTTTTACAAAATGGAGATAATTTTGCTGGTGCTGCTGCTCCTTGTCCTTTGGGTTGGATGTTTGATGTCATGGCCGGGAACAGCTGGGATCGTCGCTTAAGCGCCGGAGGCTTACTTGTGGCACGAACATCGTACCATATCTCAACTGCCCCGCGACTGATCACACAGCTCATCTCAAAAAAAGATACATAGTACTTTACGATTTGTAAGTTATCAATCCACAGGAGCTGGCTAGCTGGTCTGATACCCAAACTAAGCGAGCGTGCTCCGTACAAATCCTCACAAACTACTGCAGTACAAAGTTCCAGGTCCAACCATCTACAACAAATGAGAGAGATTATGTCGCTGTCCGTCACGTTGACTTGATAACAGACACGAGAGTTACAACCACCTATTCCCCGACATCAAACAAACAGAGAAGGCCTGACGCTGCCTTGAAGCATCCCTTCTTCGCTGTCGGGGTTTGGCTGGTGGAAGGAGGCGAGCTGAGCTGGCAAACCTGCCGGGTATCAGGCCATTACATCATTCCTCGTTACTCCTTGGTGATGCCATTGAGGCCTTTGGATAGTCAAGAAGTCGCAGCCAGCCAGTTCTATTCTCCAGATTTGACACAACGCAGGGTATATCAGTGGATATTCTCGACAGGTAAATCCCACACACCTGTCGAAAAAATATACTGATGTCTCGTACTAGGTCCTTGGAAGGTCCAGCGCGCCGACCATCACCTCCACTGACCCTTCCTAAGCTGGAGCAGCCCCGCGACAGCTGCCGCATCGCCGTTCTTGCTCGGGCTGACCGTGCGACCCATAAAGCGTGATATTTCGTCATCGTCCTCCACGTGTCGACCGTCCACCTCGGGGTCATCATCCTCGCCGTCTTCATGAATTAAGAACGGAGACTCCCCGCCTCGGGTGCCTCGCCTGTTGTAGGAGCTACCCGTCGGAGCAGTGTGGGCTCGGCTGGAGAGTAAGGCAGGGCTGCGCCGCCCACCCACGTTGTGTCCCTGTGTTCGGCGAGGATGTGTTTTGTCGAGTGGCCGTGATGGACCCGAGGGGAGCGGTCGCCGGGCTGACGATGCTCCGTTGCCAGAAGGCCGGGGGTTGCCATACCGGTCAGGGCTTCGGTTCTCCTTCTCCGAATCGTCGTTCTCGATCCACATCGACACTCTTTTGCTGGGCAGATTAGGATACTTGTCGGCAGGCGCAACGGCAGCCCTGAAGGTTGCTGTTGTGCCTGTGACTGGCACCAAGGACCGCCGTCGTCTCCATCCTCGCCATACTGCTTTCCGACCTGCTCAGCCTAGGCCTCTTCCCCTCGCCTGGGCGAGAGAGCGTGCTCGATGCAACACGCTTCTCTCGCGAGCTACCATTGCTGCTGGCGCTCATTGATCTGATCAAGCTGATCTGGGCGGTGGCCGAGCCGCTGCTCTCGTGCTTCGCGTGCGCAGTCAGCGGGTCGTCGCAGTTCTCCGAGTCGCAGCAGAACTCCCAGGCATAAAACGTCGCGTGAGCGGCCGCGGCCGTACCGGGGGGGCAGTGCACTATTCTTCTGGGGCAGGGCCGAGCTGAGGAATTCGGACATAGGCGGCAAAGAGGGCCGGGATTCGGAACAGCTCGACTGAAGCTCTGGTCGTCGTATGGGTTGAATTGGGTCGGAAGGCGGAGGTCCAGTCGAGGGACGCGGCGGTGAGGGAACAACGACTTCAGCCTTGCCCTCTAACGACATGGACAAACGTAGCTGGGCCGGCTGAGAACTCGTTGGCGGACAGCGGCACCGGGGGCTGTTGAGGCCGGATACGGGGAAGGGTAGGACCGCCGTCTACAGTCCATTAGCGAAGTTTGGGTACCACTCGCAGGGGGTTGCATACCTAAAAGGATCATCCCGTCCGGAATACGGAGGTGCGTGGAAGGAACTCGCGGCATTCCACCGATTCGATACGTAGCCCACAGGACCTGCGAAGGACCTCGAAGGAGCGTGGCCCCCTATCTTCCCGGCTAGTGCTGGCGCGGTGGTGTGGGGTTCAGGGGCCGAATCCCTCCCGAGTTCTTGCGACGAGGCAGGTGTCTTCTCCAGCTCGTCCCCAGAGTGGACGCTCGGGGGAGAGGGAGATGGAAGGGACCGCAGCGGGGCGCTCCAGCGGCAGCATGTTCGGGGCGGGCGGACCGAGAGCACCAAGTGCATGGCATAATCGTCGGATGGAGCCACTTGCTTCGAGGTATGGCGCCGATGACACAATCTTGCAGCTCGACCTGTGTAAAGGGCGCAGTTTCCGCCGCTGCTCCTGACGCCTGTTCTGGAACCAGATCTAGCAAGGGGTATGTATTAGCGGGCACTTCGTCTGGAACAGAGACGCGTCTCACGGATGCAAAGGCGCGTTCTCCTGCGGTTCGACATACCTGGACCTGCTTTTCCGTCATGTTCACTTTGTTCACGATCTCGAGGCGCGTCTTTTTGTCGGGTTTGTCCGAGACGGCGAAGTAGGCCTCGAGGACTTCCCTGTCCTCCGTCCTACAGACCGACAGGGTCAGCATTGGAGCGTCGCGGCGGTTGAGGACTCGGTGGGGTCTACCTGGTTCGAGCTCTCCTACGGCTTATCTGGTCTGGCTTTCCCTTTTCCGTTGGCGATCGCTGGGGAGCGGAAGGGGCCGTGTGGTGGCCACTGCTCGTGGCGTCGGCCGCGCTGGCAGGGGAACTAGACAGCTCCCCGCTGTGGTGTGTGGCCGAATGGTCTGGCGGAGACGACGATGTGATAGCGGGCGAGGAGGAAGAGGGGGCGGGAGAGGGCGGAGGGGGCATGTCCTCCGGTGTGGGCATTGGAGGCGCCATGTTGCTGTTGGGATGATGGGTGGTATCGGCTGTACTGGGCGTTGGAGGCTGACCACGACAGCGATTGCCAGCCCGGGACGTTGCCTTTACTCGGAAGAAGGGGAGGAAGCAATGCCAGAAGTTCCGGAATAGCGAGCAAGTCTTCCCTCAACTGTTATTTGCAGACGCATACTGGGCAGTGGTTGGAGAACGGCGACCGGGCGAGGTTGCTGAGTGCAAGAAGGTTAAGGTTTAAGCTGTGTCGGGAGGGTCGAGAATTAAGATGCGAGAAGCACATGGGACGGGATGGGAGAAATCGCTGAGTGGGAGAGCGCGACTTGCAGAGTGCCACCGCAACAGGACTAGGACCCACGCACTGGACGCGTTGCAAGCACCGCGTCAAGGTCCCCACCAATCACAGTATCCCAATCGCGTCGAATCACTCCCAATCAGGAAAGAAGTCAACAGAGGGTGCATTGGGCAGCCCCATCAAATATGCCTCCCTGAACCCACTGGCACCGCCTGCTTGTCTTGTTCTTTCCATGTGGGTTGAGATTCAGCCTGATTGTGGTCTGTCCCAATTGAAAAGCCCCGCTCCATGCTTGGTGCTGAAGTCGCTTTGACTTCCATTTTCCGTGCTTGAACCAGCTCTTAGGTAAAAATTACTGGCTATTGAAACCGACCCATATCAGACACCCAGCTTTTCGCCTCTTTGGAGACCAGAATCTCACAAGCTCGGTCCGACCCCTTCCCCCCACATATTCGCCAACAACGCCGCAGTCAATCCTCCTCGTCCTCCTTCCACAGTGCCTCCAGCTGGCTCGCCGCATGCCGCAGCACCTTCGTCCCCAGCTTCCGCTCATTCTCCAGCTTGGTCACGCGCGCCTGCAGCTCGGCAATCTGCTGGTCCTCGCCTTCAGCTTCTCGCGCAACATGTCCCTCGCCATCTCCACACCACCGCCACCTGGCTGCATGCACGTTCAGCGTCTCGCGCACCGCCCGCTGACCCCGGAGACACGACTCGGCCCTGAGCATGGTCATGACCGTGACCGTGGCCGTAATGCTGGCGTCGTCTTGTGCTTCGGCGCGGTCGGCTTGTCCGATGACGAATGCGTCGCGGGATCGAGCCGGTGTCGGTGTGCTGCTGCTGCGCGGCTAGGCCTTGGGCAACTCTGAACCGCTTGGGCCCGGGCTGGTCAGACAAGGCACAAGAGCTAAAGCTGTTTCCTGTCGCCGGGGTCGGCAGGCGCCGAAGCCTGCTTGCGCGGCCCGTTGCCTCCTGGGGGTAGTGGGGCCGTCGCTCAGCTGTGGAGAGGTTTCGGGACGGCTGGGATGGGTAGTGTTGGGAGCGATGGGATTGCTGGTGGCTCTCGCTGATTTCTGCCAGCGACTCGGCATTGTCCGAGTCGAAATCAGAAAGCTTGAGAGAAAGGTCTTGCCCTGGCGCCAGGTGTTCCGTCTCCTGGCGCTTGCGTTTCCTAGGCATCGCGACACCACCGAACCTGTCGAAGCCAGACCGCTGCCGGATGGTGCTGCTATCGCTGTCCTCGGAGGAGGAGGAGCCGTCGGCCGAGTCTGCTTGTGGGATCCCACGGAAGATGCGCTGTCTTGGTGCTGGCATAGCAAAGACGCTGCTCGTGGGCGAGCAGACCAGTCCGCCATGATGGTCGAGGCCGCCTCCGACTGGGGCATATCGGCGCGTGCCTCCCCGATATTGTTCAGCGCGGGATGGCGCCACCCAACGTTGCCCGGGCCGGCGTTACTCAAACCTCGGTTGCCCATCCCTTCATCGCCCTCACCTGCATCGTCCACCCTTCTGCTTCCCGATGCAGTTCTGTTGAGAGGCCACATCTGCCCAGTCCCGGTCTTGTACAGTATCTCAGCCTGGTCCTCCCACAGGAAGCACGCGCACTGCGATTCGCGCGGTTTGGGACACGTGTAAAACCATCGCCCCTTGTTTGGGCCCTCCTTCCTCACCTGAAGCAGGGCCGCCTTCTGCGGCGGATCGCAGGCGCCTAGCAGTCATGGTAAGTGCCAATGCTCGATTGGCGGCAAGAAGAATACATCCGCGCCTGAAAAGCATCACGCAAGGACGGGGCCTGCATACAGTACCACACCCCATCTTTGAAGCTGGCCTGCAAGCTTGGCCAGCGAGGGTTCCGACTGTTCGGTGGCGGCACCATAGGCTTGAGAAGGTGTCGCCGCCGAGTGAGCGGCGGCAGCGGCGATGTCGGCCTGTTTACTTCAATCTCAGAATTCAGGGAAGTCAAATGAGATGCAAAATTACGCCAGTATCCTTGCGGACTGATTCAGGGGTAAGAGCCGAGGACGCAACGCCGATGCGTTTGATGAAGGTTGAATGCAATGAGAGATGTGGTTGTGGGAAGGCTTCACAAAAGGGCGCGGGGAAACGCTGAACGGACGAAGCTGATGAGAAAGAGCACAAAAGAGCATCGCATGAAAACAAGATGATCAATCACCCCTCACTTCGCCACCCTGTCTCTCCAACAACGCACAATTCAGGTGCGACTGACTACATGATAGTCTGGTGTTGCATCTGCTCAGTTGTGCAATATTCCCGACAAAGCTCACTGAAACAAAGTTTTGGGAGAGGGAAGGACTGATACATTGCAAACATGTGCATTCGGATCCGTCTCGACGACCCGCAAACCAGTACGGAATATATATACAACCAGTGATGCACAAAAGGGAAAACAGAAAAGGGTATAAAAAGATATGGTATAGTACGGGTATGGGGTATCCACGACCAATTCGACGCAACAGAACCCTGAAGGACTTCCGCAGCAACAGAAGAAATAACGAGCAAAGAGAAAACAGAAGATAATCGAAAAGAAAAGAGAGAGAAAAAAAAAAAGAAAAGAAAAGAAAAGAAAAGAAAAGAAAAGAAAAGAAAAGAAAAGAAAAGAAAGAAAAGAAAAGAAAAGAAAAGAAAAGAAAATGCAGGGCAGGAGCCTCCTGCCATGAGTACCAAGCCATAAACCACCCCCAACAAACCAAAGACTATAAAGAGATCATTCAAATCTCATAAAAATAATCCTCATCCAACCCCTCCCTGCTGGGCACAACTCCATGTCCATGGCCCTGCCCCGGCCCCGCATACATTTGCTCCAGCCTGACATTCAGCAACCGAATCTTCAACCCGTACTCGCTGACCAGCGTGACCAGCTTATTCGTCTCGGCCGTGATCGGCGCTTGGTTCAGCAGCATCAGGAGTCCGTCGAGCCACTCCGACGCCAGGCTGTGGTTCAAAGGGTAGAGCGTCAGGACGGGCTGTTCCTCGGGCTCGGTGCCGCTTGGTGTTGCGGAACGGTTGGAGGTAAAGATGGTGGTGAAGGTTGTGTCCGGGGTTATACCGCCGCCTCCAGGTCCGCCGCCGAGGGCGGAGACGTCGTCGGAGAAGGAGTATATCGTGATCTTTGTGGTTGGTTTAACGAATGTGGAGGCGGCGTGGTTGCGAAGGGTGGGCGTGGAGGAGTTGGGGCTTTGGTCTGCTGATTCGGAGTCAGCAGCGGTAGAAGCGGCCGCTTCCGGCGCGGCGGACACGTTGGAGACGACCGAACTGATGGTGCCGAGGTCGATCTTTTCGGTGAGGGCTTCCAGCCCGGGGTCATAGGGTAGTTTGTCGGGAAAGTCGGCGTAGTGCAGGTAGCGACGGTTGTGCGAGAGTTTGGCGAAGCGCCAGGGCTGGTAGAGGCGGTGCTTGGTGTAGCTTTCCTGTCGGGTGTGAGGCATGGGCTTGGTGAAACCAACTGCCTTGGAGGAGGCAGCGGTTGCGCTGCTCCTTGACGAACTGAAGGGCTTCGTGCTTAAGCTCTTCGCGAACCTGGAAGAGGTGGGGGCCCCATTGGTCTTCGAAATTCAGCTCAAGAAGCTCCATTTGTAGCTCGCGTAACCGCGCCGCGTCGTATTTCTTGCAGGTCGTCCTCGACCTCGAGTACGTCCTTGGTCCGACTCGCCTGGCCCACTACATGCTCGATGAGCACACGCACCAGCTCGGCCACCTTGTCGAAGTCGTCGCGTTGTGCTCCGGTAGATTTCCAGAGGCGGAAGAAGGCGTGCAGCCCAGCGGTGTGTAGCCGTGACCATTGCAGCAGTAGCGGGCGGAACAGTTTGTCGTGGGTCGCTGCGTCGTTCAGAGCCAAGTAGCCCTGGCATCTCCAGATCCGATTTGTCTACGTCAAAATGGTCGTAGGAATCATGGTAACTCGGCCAGATGGCCCTCGCCACAGGACACCGCTCGCTTAGTGGCCTTGTCGACTGCTCGAGCAGCAGCTTCTGGAACCCATCCTCGTTCTTCCGCACATAGTCGGTCAAATCCATCATGCCCAGGAACCCTGCTGTCTCAAATTCCAGCGCAGGTGACTCCGTCTCGAAGCCCAGCCGTCGCCACTTCTCCGGATTATGTCGCCTGCTGTTTTTCCTCGTCCCATCCCCCTCCTCCCAGGAGCACTTGTCGCGGCCGTTCCTGCAACGCCATTTGCATGTCTCCTGTCGGGCGCACTGGCAAGATGCAGTCCCTTCAGCGCGCGTCTATGTTCGGGTCTCTCCAAATCGACCCTTACCTCCCTCCACTTTTCTCAGCAGCCTTTGTCAGCGATTGAAACTCGAGCAGCGGATGCGCAAGGTCCTGGAGCCGAGCTCTGCAGCAGGTTGTAGACAGCCCTTATCAGTCCCAGATCCTGCAGCTTCTTGATGAACTTGCTCCATTCCTCGCCCGCGCCGGCGCCGGTTCCCTTCCAGGCAGCCCTGCGCTCACGCTCCCGTCGGTGGACACGGCGTCCCGGATCAGAGCGTTGATCAGCATCAGCGCGTTGGCGCACAGCGCGTGGTCGGCGCTTTGTAGTTGCTGGATGACCAGCTCGAAGAACTGCGGGTAGACGGCAACGGGGGTTTGAGCGCGCGGAAACCGAACGTTCCTGGTGTGCGGATGGAGGTGGGAGTGCGCGGGGAGAGCCCCGTTCCGGATGGCGAGCCTGGCCCGGCAGCAGCAGCACCGCCCCCGAAAGAAGACTGCGACCTCCCGACCAAGGCGACCAAGATCGACATGGCGCCTCTCAGAAATATTCACCAGCGGATTGGTGACAATCAGCTCAACAATCCTCTCTACCAAGTCCCCCGCGGCTGGCCCTTCGAAGATATCCCAGCCCATGTCCACCTCCAGCAGGCGCGTAAGACTCTGTAGCGAGTACGCGAGGGTGTTGCCGCCTGTGGTCATAATCAGCCGGCGCAAGATGACCAGCCGCCGAGGAGATGAAGACGTCGGCGAAGGCAGGGTCGTTGATGGAGGACTGCAGCTTGAAGACGGCCATCTTTCGGGCGGCGTCCTCGTCGGAGGCGAGGCGCGACAGGAGCGCCGGAATGTCGGCTTGATCCATTCTCGGCGTTGGTTGTTTCGTGAGTTCTTGTTTCGAGGCTCGGTTCGGGTTTGAGGACTCGAGGGTTCGAGGGCTCGATGGTTTCGAGCGACCGAGGTGAAGAACGGTCTCGAGGAGAAGGGCGCTGGGGCCGTGCTGCTAGAAGCAAGCAGAATTGAGCGCTCAGCCGAGAAGATTTGTCGCCGTGACTGGGAGAGTTTGCAATCCATATGTTAGCATTTGCGACCACCGAATGCACTCGGCAGGGTTAAAGTCCGGGTCAGCTCGTCGAGATGCTCAGGGTCTCTCATCTTCGGGTTAATGAGAGAATGTGGAGAGAAGGTGAAGTGGGGATAGTTAATCCTGGAGAGGTGCCTGTGCCTGTACAAGCAGGCATCGCTTATTGGTCAATGGGTTCATGCTCTGGTCGAGAGTTGGTCCAGGGGCCGGTAAGGGGAGCGTCGATAAGGGGAGCGTCGATAAGGGGAGCGTCGATAAGGGAGCGTCGATAAGGGATGGGCTTGTTTCTGCTCTTCACTCAATCAGCTCGCCAACAACCAGAGAACGCAGCTTCCACAAGAAAACCAATCAATAAATAAAAGGCTGGGACTCTGCGTCGTACAACTTGGTATGGACGTGCATAAAGAATTCAGAGGAGCCACAACACCCATCCACACGGTCCAAGATCGCCGGTTATGTTCGTTTATTTATTCACGTTGTTAACGAGTGACCATTTGTTATTAAGGTACTCGACCACAGGTTCTCACGGATCAGCAGCTGCCTCAAGACTTGACATAGAGTGAACATTGGCTTGAGTCTTCTTTCTTGCGTGGCAGTACTTTCCCTTCTTCAAACAGCCACCTCTTGACCGCACCCGTGTCCATTCCAGCTATTCTTGCTGCAATAAGACCGAGAAGCGGCAACATGAATGACAAGCGTCTCGCTCAGCCTCCCGATTCAGTGGAGCGCTTCCCTGTCAGAACCAACACCCAAGCCTCAACTGAACCTCCAACCCTGGCCAACGGTGAGTCTCAACATTAATCTTGGAAAGACTAAACAGCATGGATGCTCACGAACTCATTGTCGCCTCGGTCTCAGCCCGGATCCAGCAGTTCCATGAGACCAAGACGCCGTTCAGGGTTTACCATGGGGCTACCAACAGCACGCGCAAGTCCCAGCGCCGGCAGGACAACACGGTTGACACCAGCCAGTTGAATCGCGTCCTCAACGTCGACACCGCGAAGAAGACGGCTCTTGTCGAGCCAAACGTGCCCATGGACGCGCTGGTCGAAGCCACCTTGGAGCAAAACCTAATGCCCCTTGTAGTGATGGAGTTTCCCGGCATCACCGTCGGCGGCGGCTTCTCCGGCACCTCCGGCGAGAGCAGCTCGTTCCGCTACGGCCCCTTCGAGGCGACCATCAACTGGATCGAGATCGTCCTTCCCAATGGCGAGGTCGCCCGGGCCTCCAAAACCGAAAAACCCGACCTCTTCTGGGGCGCCGCCTCGGCCTTTGGCACCCTCGGCGTCGTTACCCTCCTCGAGGTCCAACTCCGCGACGCAGCGCGCTACGTCGAGCTGACGTACCGCCACATCACTAACTTCGACGACGTCGTGGCGCCCTCCGCGCCGAAACGGCCGAAGGCACAACCAACGACTACGTCGACGGCATCACCTTCTCTCTGCACTCCACTATCATCTGTACCGGCCGCCTCGTCAACGCCCTCCCAGACGGCGCCGTCCCGCGCCGCTTCCTCAGGGCTTATGATCCCTGGTTCTACATCCACGCGCAACGCGTCCAGAAGCGCCTCCAACGCAAATCCTCCTCCTCCTCCTCCTCCACCAAAGCCCCCTCTTCTGCCCCGCCCACCGAGGTCGAGGTAGACCACATTCCCCTGACCGACTACCTCTTCCGGTACGACCGTGGCGGCTTCTGGACGGCGCGCTACGCGTTCCGCTACTTTCTCGCCCCATTCAACCGCGTCACTCGTTCGTGCTGAACCCCTTCATGCACGCGCGTGTTATTACCGCGCGCTGCACAGTCGGGCTTCTCAGACTACTACATTGTGCAGGACGTCGGCATCCCCTGGTCAAGCGCCGCCGTGTTTGCGCGGTGGCTGGATAGGAACCTGCCGCTGTATCCGCTTTGGCTGTGTCCGTTGAGAGTGCGCCGGGAGGGGGGCCGGAGGCGAGGTACGGGTTGCATGCCGAGTTTGGAAACGAGAGAAGGGAGAGGGCGAATTGTTGAACTTTGGCGTGTGGGGCCCCGTGAGCTTTAACAGGCGGAGTGCGTTGCCGCGAACGGCGGCTGGAGCAGACTGTCCATGCGATGGGGGGGAAGAAGTGGCTGTATGCGCACGCGTATTATACCGAGGAAGAGTTCTGGGCGCACTATGACCGGCCGTCGTACGATGCGCTGGGAGAAGTACGGCGCGGGTTATCTGCCGAGTGTGTATGACAAGGTGAAGGTGGACGTGGATGCCGAGGAGGCGGCGGTGTGAATGCGTCGTGGACGGGTGCTGTTGGCGATGTTTTGGATGATTTGGCCAATGAGGGGGTTGTATGGGGTGTATAAAGCCGCCGTAGGAGGGGATTATCTGTTGCAGAAGGGAGGGGGGGTTGGAGGCGGTGAAAATGGAGGTGGGAGGAAGACAGAGGAGCCGGGACTGTAGCGTTGCGATCTTGTTTCTCAAGTTCCAGGATACCATTCCCCGTCTCGAATAGCGGAGTTGATGAAACATGAGTCCCATTTGCTTGCCTCCCAGGGAAGAACACAAGCCAGTTTTATGCAATGTAATATTCCTATGTCCTAACGCTCGATTGAGGTAGGTGACTACCAGATATAGTACCGAAGCCTGGCTGTCTGCCAAAAAGAAACACCTTAACCCCCTGACACCGACCAAAATCATCCGAGATATTAAAAATACAACACGTGTGGCTTGTTTCCGCCCTAGCTGCCCTGATGAAATGCCGATGGAGAAGGGTATCTGAAAGACAGATTTCCACTGAACGCCTGCCCACCTCCTTGCCGTAATGCCAGATGAACAAGAAATAGAAAAAGGTAAAGGGCCCAGATGCCAATATGCCTGCCGAGTGGACAAAAGCCGTTCAAATGACGCATCCGATGTTGCATCCCCAAGCAAGCTGAGACGGTAGGATATTCCATATTCCGCTTCTCCCCTCCACCCCCCGGGTGCCCCATGTTGTTATGTTGTCGCTCCTCAGAATATCAGAAATTGAGACAGTTAATCCTCCCAGATCGTCTCCAAATCCAAATCCTGCCGCCGCTCAGCACCGCAGACACTCCAGCGCTTCCGCTTGTCGCGCGAGCCAAAACCACTCAGTGTCCGGCCGCGGATGGGCACGTCCAGGCTACTCCTCCCCTTCGTCTCTCCTCCATCAGCAGCGTCGGCCGCAGCCTTCAGCTGCGCGATCCTCTCGGCCTCGAGGGCTGCCTCTTCTGCGTCCGGCGAGTCGGGGATTGTCTCGAGGCTGGAGATGCTGGGGCTCCTAGATCTGGCGGATGTCGGAGTAGACGGGACCGAGGAGGATGGGTATGTGGCCGAATAGGCGTAGTTGCCGGATAAGGAGTCATATGCTCGGTATGAGGGCGAGGTCGCAATAGCAGAGGGTGTACCGGGGCCAGCGGGAAGCGAACCCGTGCTCGCCGAAGCAACCTGGCAGAGGGGCGAGGATGGCCGGCGAACTTTCGGCACGGATGTGATGGGGGAGATGCCCAACACAAGGTTGGGGGAGCTGTTCCTCTCGGGCAGCTTCCGGTCGGGGTCGAGGACTGAGACTCGAGTTGGCGATGACGGAAATACTTCGTCTGCCGGCTTTCGGGGAATGCGAACGCGGCTGGGCGATCCGGACGGGCTTTGCGGCGGATCTGGGGAGAGTAGAGAAGGTGGCCGGTGGCATTCGTGCAGGGCATGGACTGTGTGCGCGCCATCGGTGGGGCCAAACTGGCGGCCGACCGCGACCTGACGTGGTTGCTAGACAATGGCGAGGAAGCGCGGGGTCGGTAGGGAAGCGCGGCGGGCGGCATCCACGACGGCGATATGGGGGACGAGGGTGACGGATCGGTCGATCGGCGGACGGTGGGAGGCTTCCTCAATAAGTCGGATTCTGCTGAGCCCAGGCTGGTGGTCCTCAATGTGGGAAGGGGGAGGGGCCGGAACTCCTCCATCCTCTCTGTCTCGGGAACCGGCTCCATGTTGACCGAGTGATAGGGGTGCGCTCAGGTAATGGGCCAGTCACTGAGAGCAGTTCATTTGGAATCGATGAAGGGCAGGTTGCTGCGTGAGGGACGGGTCTCGGTTCGGCGAGGCAGGACTGTTCGAACAATCACAGCAGACGAGGTCTGTTCGCAGTCGGGTTGATGCCGTTTGATCTGCGGTGCTGCCCAGAACTGTGGTCGGCCCGGTTGGAACTAAAAGCCCACGTGTTGCGGTTCACTTGATCCCAGCCGGATCGCTATGTTGGCGCCGCGCTCATGACCGACGGCAAAATCGTCGAGAAGGCTTCTGGAAGCAGACCGTGAGACGAGAACTTGTAGCGCAGGCCAGCGCTCCTGCCAGTTGACGAGTAAGAGGGAGGCTCACCTGCTCGCGGGCGGTTGGCGGACAGGCAAGGCTCGGGAACGCAGGCAGGAAGGGATCAAGGCGGGGTCTTTAACCGGCAAAAGGCGCCAATTACAGATGCCGAACAGTGAGAGTCCGCGGTGACGGGACACGCTGTGGGGTTGTGAGGGCGCTGATTGGGAACGCTAATCACACACCGCGGGGTTTTGCACGCGTTCCTGCCAGTGACCGCCTGCAAGCAGCCGGGCACTCGCGAACAGCTTCGTCAGGATTTCGCGCTTCTGAAACTGTCCACAAACAACGCGTTTGAGTGTCTCGCAACGTTGGAATACGACTGACTCTCAACAAAGATAGACCCGTTTGCAGTGTGCACCGCGGAATGGCTGACGCAAAACACCGGACCCGGGGCAATCTGACCTCTTTAAATGGCCCTCGGTCGAGGCCGGACTCTTCGGATCCAGATCGTCCGCGCCCTGCCACCTCGTTCATCGCTCTAATGAGAGGAGCTTTCTTTCTTTCGCCACTCCGCACCATCGCGCCGTCAATCCAGAAAGAAGCAGCGGCAGCACAAGGGGATCCCGCAACTACTTGGATTCCTTACCGCTTCGTCCACCCCAACCCCAGGCCATGCTCCATCCAAGCAGTTTGCGAGTCGCCACCTCGGCCCCTGTTTCACGGAACGCGATGGGCGGCAGCGGCGCCAAGGTCTTGACATAATTAACACGCCGAGACTCAGGACCGAGCAAGGCAAATTCCGCCGACGAGCATGCGGAGGTGCAATCACAGAAAGCCTCAATCAGCGCCTTTTATGAACTATTCCTGGCGGCTGACACAGCACTGTGTCACCTTAGCTAGGTTGCGGATAGCTGGATGCGTGGCCTGTATCAGAGGACCCGGGAAGGTCCCTGCTGACATTCAAGTCCCAGACGAAGCCCATGCATTGATTATCATCAGAAACTACAAGTCTCAACAAGCGACACTCAACATCTGAACGAGTGGGATCAAGCATGACCAACCACCTCTCCTCTGAGATGTGTCATTCTTCTGGAAGCTTCCGCCCTTGAGGAACGATTCGGGCGGCGCCGGATGGCATGGCATTGATCATCATGCAAGTGACCGCGGCCGTCAAGCCCCAATAAACCAGGAAATGCCGCAGGCCTACCATCATCACCTACCTCTCTAAGCACTGTGATCACCATGCAGTCAACGGGCGTTTGCATGTCTGCTCTTATTCCCGCACGGGCGGGGCAGAAGCCCCCTTTACCTCCGGAGGGGCCCCGAATCCCTCCCCGCTGAGAGGGTCCTCCCGACCTCTTCCGCTCCATATCCGAAGACAAAGCTCGGGCCGGTCGTCGAATCCGAAAGACGCGGCGGAAGGTTGGGACGAAAATACCCTGGTGAACGCACGTAACGTGTTCATGACGACCAGGACCCTACCGGTCTCAAACAGAGCATAAACGACTCTACGCATCCAGGTCTCATTTTTATTAGTCACAGTACATACAGCCAGCTTCCCTTCCATGCATCCGATCTCTTATTCCACTTTCAACCCGCCCACTTGCTCCGCCAGCTGCTGCTCCTCCTCGATCCCAGAGTACTTGTTGATCCATCCGAGCACCTCGCGGTGCCAGACAAGCGAGTTCTCGTGCTTGAGCACCCACTGCTCCGTGTCAGAACCTTCCAACGAGAAATGCGCTAAGGATGTCGGGTGCTCTTACGTGGTTCTCATCTGGAAAGATGAGTAGCTTGCTCGGAACCTTCTTCGCCTGCAGGACGTTGAAAGGCCAAACCCTCGGTGACGGGTAACCGGTAGTCGAGCTCGCTATGGATGATCTATTCCCAACGTCAGCCGGACGTTCACCTTCATCCTCCATGGCACGAGCGTGGAAAAGGGAGTGGAAACTTACCAGCTGCGGCGTAGCCCACTCTCCAATGAACCTCGCCGGGTCCCACTTCTCATAGACCGCCCCTGTTCTCCTCCAACGTGCCCTCAAAGTCATGGATGGGGAAGAAGAGTTCATCGGTGTTCCATTGGTTCAGTGTGCTGAACACGCCGTCATGGCATACGAGCGCCTGAACTTGCGGCCGAGGGGATGGCCTTGGATCCAGTCTACACCGCCCTTGTTAGTACCACCATCATACTATATGCTACAGGCGTGAAGACTTACTGATCATAAACCCGCCATAACTCGCCCCCGCGGCCACCGCGCGCTCGGTATCAACCTCGGGCATGTCTCTCCTCGATCCTAACAAATCACAAGATCAGCCATCATTCCGTCTCACCATGCTCCAGGCAAACTCCCGGAGGATTCCTCCCTCCCTTACAGTCATCAACAGTCACTAGATGGGAAGAAAGGAAAAAAGGAAAGGAATAAAGGAGAAGAACTCACCACTCAAAACACCTAACCAAATCCTCATACGGCCTGCCGCCCCACTGCCCCCTAATTCCATTCTCCAGCGCCATGCCGTACCCCGTGCTCCCAGTCGGGTTGGGACACACCACCACATACCCTGCTCCGCAAACACCGCGGGATTCCACCTCGTTGACCACGAGTCCTGCCACGCGCCCTGCCCGCCGTGGATGAGCATGCAGAGAGGATACTTCTTCTTGTCCTTGGTATCTTTGGAGTAGGTCGAAGGGCGGACCACCCAGGCGTGGATGTCGTAGTCCCCGGTGGAGGACTTGAAGGTGATGGAGTCGACTGCGGAACGCGACAGGCCGAAGGACTTGCCCTGTTTGCACTGTGAGGAGATGATCTTGCACGAGTCGGAGGCGGGGTGGGCGATGCTGTAGCAGGAGTTGTCGATGAGGGAGGTAGTGGTGACGAAGAGGTGGGTTTCGTCCGCTGAGGAAGAAGAGAAGTTGGCGGGGAGCAGGTGGTGGGAGACGACGCTGCCGTCGGGGGTTTTGATGGCCGTGGGATGGTGCCGGCTTCGGATGGGGAGGGGGCAGCTCGAAAATGAGCGTACGGCCGTGGTCTTCGGCGGTCACATAGAGCTTGGAGGAGTCGTGGCTCCAGAGGATGGAGTCGGGTCGCAGGTCCCAGCCGCCGATGCCGTCGGAGGTGGCGTAGAACTCTTCGGTTTTGTCTGGGTTGCTGATGTCCGGGACGAGCATGAGGCGTGGCTTGTCGGTCCGTACTGCTTGCTCTGCATGCGGGTGAAGGCGACCTTGCGACCATCGCTTGAAAAGACGGGACATTGGGAGTAGCCCTCGAGGCCGGGCGTCTTGATGATCTGGGGTGAGGGTGGCTTTGACTCGGTGAACGTCTTTAGGGGGATGAAGTACAGGTCCGTCTTGGTGTATATGGCAGGGTCCAGCTCCGGGTCCGCAGCCACGAACACAATACCTGACTCGCTGATATCGAAGTCACCGGTGCCGCCAAAGGGAGGAATAGGAGAGGAGAGCTTGGTGCCGCCAAGGGCATTGACAATCTTGTCGTCGCGGAGCGAGTACTTGCCATCCTTCTGCTCCAGCACGCCGTAGAAGATGGCGTTCTGGTTCTCGGTGTTCCAAGTATCCCAGTACGGACAAAGAGGCTGGTGTAGACCTTTGCACTGGAATGCGGCCTCTTCTCCGTCTCAGGGTTGAAGAGCTGGCCATCAGGGTAGCCTGAGCTGAGCAGGCAAACGCGATGGTGCCATCAGAGAGCTTCTTGACCTTCACGTTGGAGATGGGAGCCTTGATTAAGCCAGCTTCATAGGACCTACTAGTTCTTAGCTTTGAGAAGCATATACGGGCAATACTGACTTACGATGCCTCAGCAGACTTCGCACTGCCGAACAACCAGGGTGGTGCTGCCCTTGTCGCCGCCCTTCAGTGGAGTACCTCATCGTTCCCGAGCCAGACCGGCTCGCTGGCACTCGGGTCCTCCACAAGCAAGTCTGAGTTCCCGGACTCAATATCAAGCACCCGGATTTGAGCAGTCTTCTTGTGCTCTTGGAAGGAGTAGGTGGAGACCTGCGAGTGGTTGGTGGACTGATTCTATCAGAGGAGCGAACGGAGGTTCGACATGAGGATATTGAAGTGAGTTCTTCAATTCAGCGTCGAACAGTCGATAGCTCAGCTACAGCAACCTGCTTACCGAGTACAATGCCTTCGTCCCCGAACGATTGGGAACACCGGTGACCGGCGCGGGGCAGAGAGCATCACCTCGGGGGTGAACTTGGTTGCCATGACAGTCATTATGTCTCGTCTGATGTCGGGCGGAAGCTCTGGGACGCGAGGAGGCCGGAGGAGGAGAGACAAGGAGATTCAGAAATGGAAGATGAAGAAAGGTGAAGGAAAGAATAAGCAACGGCCCACAGCCGCGGACAGCCGCCGCGGCAGGCTCCAGGTGAGGGGCACGGAACCGTGCGGCCCCGCACTGAGGAGAAGCTCTGGCAGTGAGCTGCTGGAAGAGGCAGGAGGCAGGAGGCAGGAGGCAGGAGATCGAGGACGACAGCGGACAATGCCCATCAGGGTACTGCCAAATAATAGCCTGCCACTGAAAATCGGTATCGTCTGTATGATAACCTCTGGCCTAATCACCAACAGAGAGAGGCAAGCCCGATACAAAGGGACAACGGAAGTTCCAAGAGCAAGCAGCCTCGGCCTTCCATTTACCGTCGCAAAAGCGGCGATAGTCGCAGTCAAAACAGTGCCTCTTGACCCGACGCCGTCTCTAAACCCGCCTATCCAATCAACCAAACGCCATACGCAGTTTTATCCCGAAGTATGCCCCGTCTTCTCTGTAACCCCATACACCAAACCCATAGCAAAGCACCATGCGCAATACCCATCATCTCTGAACAACCCTTCCCCCTAGATCAAAGCCGTAAAGCAGATCACTTCCTCGCCCCAAAGCTCGTCCTAACCTTCTTCGTCTCCCTCCCTCCGTCTCACTGTCTTCCGCCCCCCGCCGCGCAGCGACCGCTGCCGCGCCACTTTTCTTGCTCTTTTTTGACGTGTTCGACCTGCCTCCTCCGGGGTACTAGTCGGAGTGGGTGCCCCAGAGGCTCCATCTCTACTGTTGTTGTTGTTGTTGCGCCGCCGCCGAAGCTGCTCGACATTGGTGTTGGGGCGTGAGAGGCGGGTGTTGAGGCCGGGGTTTGGGAGTCCTGTTCGGGTATTTCCGTCAGTACTGGGACATGGAGAAAAAGGGAAGGGGAAGCGGAGGATAAGAAGGGAAAAGTACCGCCGCCGCGGCGTTATACGAGACCGAGCTGCGCGAGAACACCCTGTTCTGGTCCGCAAGCCCTGTCTTCCGGCGCTGTGCGGCCGCGCTGCTCGTGCCCTTGGTGTAGTTATCGAAGCCGATGATGATGTTGCCGCTGGGCGTGCTTTCGAGGTACTCGGTTTCTTTGATGAGGATTTGCTCTTCTTGGACGGCCTGTTGCCACCCCCAACCACCCGGTCATCAGCGAACCGGCCTTGTTGATCGTTTAAGTGAGGAGGCGTGGCCGTAATATACCAGTTTCTTCTCCAGCATTCTCCGCCGCGTAATCAGCTCCTTAAGATGCTGCCGCTGCTTCTCGTAGAATGGGATGCCTGCTTGCGCGGACGCCGCCGTCGCATCGCTTGTTCCATTGGGCTTCGCGCCTGCAGCGCCCGAGAGCGCGTTGTCGGTCATGGGAGTGCGCTGGTGTTCACGTCGCCGGTGATAGTTGGGTCGTGGTACTGGTCAAGAGTCGACAATGCCGTCCAAAGCACCGGCGCGGACTCGACAGCCGCTGACGATGGGCCGAGAGAGTTGCGTGTGGTGCCAGTGCAGTTGATGGCGTGATCGCTCACGTTTCCATTCCTGACAACGTCGCCGTTGTTAGCCTGCCTGTTCGTGGTGCTTGTCAATAGAATTGCCGCGATGTTGTTGCAGGGCCGTGCTTGTTCGTCACAAGTAAATTAGTGTAACATTGGCGTGCCAGAAGGAAGTTCGCCAACAGACTGGACCTCCAATTCCCGATCGCGATCTCTTGGCATGGCCGGGTCAGTGGCCAATCAGCGCACAGGAGCCATTTACATGGCATGTCTGACCTGTGCGATAAAGGATTTGTTGTGGTTGTAGACATAACACTCTTTCTGCGATCACTGAACTATTTATTTCAACCATCTAGGAGACCCGAACAAGCCGGTTGGTCCTCGGTGGCCCCGACCGGAAAACGACATCCTAGAAAGCGCCGAAGCTGAAAGAGTCTACTATATAACTTGTCTCCTACCGAGTGCATTTCTGCTAGCTAAGGTGACCCCGTCGTTTTCGCCAGCCAGGGCTTAGAGGTAAAGATACTAGTTGACCGCACATGTCCCAAGTCCGAAGCAAGCAAGAGGAAAATGATTATGTTTAGCGTGTAAGCAATGGACACCCATCGCAGAGCGGCAGCAGAGCTTCAAACAGCGTTAGCCTCAACGTTGTCGACGCCGCTCTTCGAGGATCTCATCTTCTTGATTTGCTCCTTGAGTTCCCACTCGCGGAGTTCGTTGGCTGCTCGTGGGTCCTGCTTGCATCGTCAGCTACCACTTCCCACCATTGCTCCTGCCCGAGTGACCCACCTGCTTGGCGCTTGATCCCGGCGCGTTATGACGGGAAGATCGCGGTCTGTCTTCAGCGCCTGAATCATCAGCCGATCTGTTCCGTGGAGAAGAGTATGAAGATGCATGGGAGGCTCTGCGGTCCCTGTATCCGCCCCTTGGGCTGTTGCTATCGTCACGCCGCCGGCGGCCCCCCCTGTCGTGTGAACGACGGCGGCGTCGGCTGCCATATGAGCTAGCAGGGCTGATGCTGCGGCTCTCACTACGAGACCTGCCCCTGCCTCTGTATCGATCAGCGCCAGGGGACACGCTTCGGCTGTCGCGCCTCGACCGTCTCGGCGGAGTGCGGCTGGGTGATCGCGTGTAGCGGGACGAGGATGTCGAGATTGACCGGCTGCAGCGGCGTGGGCTTCTGGGCGGGCTGCGGCTCAAGCTGCGGCTGTCGCTCCGACCACGGCTCCGGCTCCGACTCCTAGACGGAGAATACCGACGACGCTTGGGTGACCGTGAACCACGGCCTGACGCCACTGAACGCGAACGGCTGCGCGGAGATCTTCGCCGCTTGGGCGCGCCATGACGGGAGGGAGGGGTACGAGACCGAGATCGAGCACGCCGGTGCCGCGGGGGAGGGCTGGGTGACCGGGAGATGGACCGTCTGCTGCCATCAACGCTGGGGGTACGCGAGAGCGATCTCGAAGAAACTGACAAAGACCGAGTGCGAGACCTCGACGGAGACCGACGTCGCCTGCTGTCGCGCCAACCCCCTCCACGGCGAGGCGAGCTGCCGCGGGGAACATATGTATCCCTCCAGCCAGCACGCGGCCCTCCGTGTCCACCACGATCACCGCGATCGCGAAAGCGCGGCGGCGAACGCGACCGCCCCCGCCCAAACCGGCCCCGGTCCCAATCATCCCACCCTCCACGCCACGAATCACCTCGCCCAAGTCCCCCGCCGCCTCGACCACCTCTGCCACGATCGCGGCGCTCGAGCTCTTCTCGTCGCTGACGGGCCTCCTCGGCTGCCTTATCCGCCTCAATCTGTCGCACCATATCAGTCGCCGTCCCAAGCATGCCTGGATAATAACCGCTACCCACCTTCTCCTGCATCAGTTCCAGCTTCTTCGCTTCCAACAGCTCCTTGGGCACGCCCTGGGGTTCGCCTGCGCGCTAAGCAAAAGCTTCCACAGATCCAGGCAAAACTTGGGCGTGTCTTTGTCGAGGAAGCCGGTCAACTGGATCTGGAGGGATTTGATGTCGGGCTGTAGCATTCGATTCTGTCAACAACAACGGTACGGACCAAGGTACGTAGGGGGGTGGAGGCGCGTGTACGTACGTGGCGGTCGCCCTCAACGAGGTTAAAGATGAGCTCGATGACCACATCGTCTTCGCTCCCAAGAATCTCGGTGACACGGTTGGCAATCCACCTTTCGTCCGCCTTGTTAGCACCCTCCCAGCTACCCTAAACCTGGAGGGGGCGAGTTACTTCTTCATCACCTGCACGTTGACCTTCTGCATGTCCACCTTCTGATTGAACTCGGGCGGGAATTTTGTGCTCTTCAAGAGCTTCGCGTCGACGCCTGTCGCCATAGTTGCCGTGGTTTGAAGTTCTTGCGTTCGTCGTAAATTCGATCGAGTGTCGGTGCTAAAGTCGCCTTTCCATCCAGTCGAATCCAATTTCAAAACTTCAGCGTGTGTGCGGTTTCGTCCAGTGACACGACTGTGTCTGACCCTCCTCGAGGTTCGCGTTATCGGAGCAAAGGGTGATCGAATTGTCGGCAGCGTTGCCTCGAGGTTCTTGGCGGAACGCGTGCTGACTGAACTGACGAAATCCTAAGTGGGTCTGTCCTGAGCTGGTCAAGCGGGTCTTTCGTGCACTCCAACTACGGAAGCCGATTGATAGAACTGGCTTATAGCCACTGGTACACTCGAATGTGGGGTCATTTTGGCTATATTTACGGTGGGGTTATGCAACAATTGCATTTTTGCGTACTCTCTATAGTAGCCAATCAGACACGTCAAATGAGAGTGAGCGTACCACCTTTCCTAATGGAATAATTTTTCCACTGCTATAAGTTAACGTACATTAAAAGCGAGCGACTAGTACAGGCGAGCGACCAGCTCTAACAAAATTCAGTGGAGCTGGTCGCTCGCCTGTACTAGTCGCTCGCTTATAATATACGTTAGCTTCGCTCTCTCTCTTTCTCTTCCTCATTCCTCCCAACCTTAGTAAGTTACCAAGCCCTTATTTCCAGTAAAACCATTACTCCTATACTCATTCTAAGCTGATATTTGTAATGAGCAGTAGATGGTCCGGCGCGGCCACACTTTTGAGGCGAGAAAATCGATGAACACTGATCACAAGGGCGAACAAAAGTAATTCGATTCTCCGATTCACGACGTACAGTAAGATGCAGTCTCCAGGTTCTTCACCTTGATGTTGGCATGGAGATGGACTGACACTTCCCGGACGGGGCAGAAATGGCTTTTCCGGACCTATCTCTTCTCCGGGAAGTGCCGCCTGAGCCATGTGGCTCTCTTCTCTGTCTTCCCTTGGCCATGGCCACCAGCCTTGAAGTGGCCCATCGTCACGGGTGCAGTTCAAGTTCCGTCTAAGGCGGATCCCGTCCTTCGACAATGTGGATACATCTTCTTGACAGGTTCTGGATTTGGAAGCCCCGCAGGGTTTCGAGGGAACCAGAGTCAACAGAGACACCCAACCCACCGCGGACTCTCGCCGTCCGGGTTGGACTTGTCGGAAAGCGCCCAGAATCGGACATAACGCAGCCCCTTGGCTCTCCAGATTGACGGATATGAAAGCTCTGAAATGAAACCTTCCTCGGAGAGGACGTTGTCGGCCGAGCAGAAGAACCCCTCGCGCATCAGACGGGGCACGTCTTCGCACTTGACCGTGAGTACAGCTATCCAAGAAGGCAGTGTCTGCTTTGGAGGAAAAGTAGAAGGTCTGGGCGCTAGGTTGAACTGCATAGTCCCCCATCCTAACGACTTGTGCTTGCTAAAGGTGTCGTTAACATATCTAGCCGATTCGCCACCAAGTTGTGTCTGATCTTGGAGCCTTGTTGCTATTTTGAATGTCGGAGGTTTTATGTTGTGATTTCGACTCCGGCGCAGTAGCAGGTGGGCTGATGATGCTCTCGTAGGGATTAGGTTCGTCGGGGTTCGCCTCTGCTCTGTGCTGGCCACTACCGGGCTTGATGGTCCCTTTCCGAGTTATGTTTATTAGCTTTTCGCTGAGCTATTGTTGATGCGTTTGTGCCTGCCTGATTGGTCCAAGGTTGTTCACGTAGAGAGAGGGTGGAAGTTGGAAAAGGAATGGCGCCAGCTTTCTGTTATCGACCAATCGAGGACTGACGCTTTGCAATGGTTAATGCGTTGTCCTGCATAGCCATGATGCTATAATGCACCTAAACTCAACTTCCAAGCATCGAATCCCGATGTTGAAAGTCCTAAAATGTACAAAACCAGGCCGAGAATCTTGCGTCCTATAGGCCACCTGTTGCAAGAACGACCTTCCACACTATTGCAAGAGCAACCTACTGCAGACCGCCCCTGCCTGGCTTTGTTGCCAGCAATGGCTAATTAAGCAGCCATTACGGCCATCTTCCACTTCTTCTTCATCAACTTCAACAACTTCTTTAACTTCAACCTCAATCAACCACTCAATACACAGATTCCCCATTTTTCCCTATATTTTGAGCCCAATTCCGCCGTAACACCACCCGTTTCCATCTCGAGCTTCCCCTGAAATGAACCCGTCCGCCTGTTTCTCATGCCTCCCCAAGCCTCCTTCTCCTTATCTGTGCTAGCAAAAGCTAAGGTAACTGAAGGGAGATCATTGTTACTTCTGAGATAACCGAGATACTGTCAACCCGGCAGATACTGTTTTGCAACGGAGTTTTTCATCACGTTATGAAACTTACCTACGTTACGTTACCTTACGTTCCACCAACTCAGATTCCCGCAGTGAAACTATCCGATGTCATCCACTCATTCATTGCTTATATCCCTTCATGAACCTACTACCTGTGCCAATCCAAATCCTCAGCAATGGCACTACAAGAACTTCCCCCGCCACCCGCAGAGTTACGGCATAGCTCCCTGCCAGGCTGGAGCCGCCTAGACGATCTCGTCCATTCAATAGCCTGGTCCAAGCGTGAAGGCGTCACATATGCCAGCGGCACATGGGGTTACACAGGTAAGGCACATCAAGATCTTTTTATCCCCATAATCACCTTGGAGATCAGACACGAGCCATGGATTTGCTAACTCTGGTCAACACTTAGTCCTTCGCACCGCCCACTCGGCTGTAGCCAACGACCTCTGGCCTTCGGCCCTAGACAAGCTGCATCGCTGGGTCAGCCGCTACTTCATCCACTACGAACGTATGGGCAAGGACCTCCCAAACGGGACGATTGACGACGAGCTGGGGCGCCGTTTTGCGCTAGAGGTCGTCGACGTCGATCCGGAGAGAGTAACGCTGCCCAACGATCTGACAAAGGCTACCCAAGAGGACATCAAGGCGCTGGACGCGGTCTTCGAGGAGTGGGTATGCCGGGCAATTGGGGCGGAGACGGCGGCAAGGTTTCAGCGGAGGTATAACCCGCGGTTTTGGGACTTTTTGGTCGTGGATGAGAAGTCGCTGCGGTCGCTGGCTGAGTTGCCTGACGAGACGCCCCCGGTGCAGCTGGTGAGTCTACGGAGAGGCTGGTAAGTATTGGAAAAAAAAAAAAAAAGTTTTTGCCTAGTTATTAGAGTATACTTTTGAGGACTGACTCTCTGCTGGGATAATAGGCGCGGAAGGACCTCTACGTATGGGCGTACGTGTGGCTTGTCGACTCGCAAGCTGTCCGGCGGTTCCGCGGCTTCACAGACGCGGAGAATTACAATGGATTAATGAATCTGAGCGCTGACAGCATTGATTCTGCTTGGTTTGCCAGATTGCTGACGTTTGAGGACGATCATGCCATTTTTAATCGCGAAGAGTTCCCGAAAGGGTCGGGGGAGTTGTGGTACACCTCCGCTTAAGCATGATGGATTGCCACGAACTTAGAAGTAAGCGCAATATACACGAGCTAGCAATATCCGGTCCCTAGCTTGAGATTGTATTCTACTAGATTTGCTAGGAAACGACCTAAGGTAGTCTCAAATCTATGGAAAGACCGGAAGAAATTCGTGGTATCAATCTGTGGGAGGTTCTGGAAGGCTACGTGCAGATTCTGCATAATCGCCGTATTCGCCCCGGTCTTCGTGATGTCCGTATCTTCGGCCAAACGTCTGACCAATTTATTACCCCAAGTCTGAATCTTCAACTTTATTTGCTCGACTTGCGTCTTGAACCACTCGTCGAAGTGTGCCAATGTGTCCGGACTCGTCCCCCGTGTGCTGCTTCCTAGTGGCGCTCTGCCTCCCGGATGAGCAGCCGGAGTTCCTTGACAATCTTCTCGAGGCGGGCGTGCACATTCGGTACAAGGTGGAATCGGTAAATGATGAGGACCTGTGACAAGAGAGAGCAGGTAGGCAGGTGAGTTTAGCAGTGCGCTGGGTGGTTATAGTGTCAGGCTCGCTTTGACTCCGTCCTGCCTACCTTTCTGATGCGGTCCATAGCCTCCAGCGGACATGGACCATTCTTATTATTTCCGTATATTTTATTCTCCATATCTTTCTCTGAGAAGAGGTCTCCGTTGAGGTCGATATCCCACAACTAGCACAAACTTTTCAGCCCGACTCGTCATAGGATCCAGCCAGGGGTTGCAGATATCCTCGCCAGTTTCTTCCGTCGCGATTTTCGCTGCTGCCCAGCGCTGCCATCACGCGGTCTTGGATTGTCTTGCCGAATGCGCCGCCTGTTGTAAGGATGGAGTGAAGAATTGACCGGCACAATAAAAGTATTGGCGAGAACGCCTGGCAGTTCTCCTTGATAGCATGCCCTACCTTGACAGCATGCTCTCCTCATCTAAGGGCCATTTGCCGTTCGAAGAGGCGATCATCTGAGAAATGTTATTAGTGCCCGACGGAAAGGAGTGGATGGCTGGAGGCCGACCTACTCTCACACATCCCAGTGACAAATTGCCCGTTCTGTGATTATAGCATCAAGCACAATAGGGTTGAAGCCGGCGCAGTTTGATCATACGTGTAAGCTTCAGCCAGCAGGGCCCGGTCCAGAGGCCGATGTAGCAGAAATCGCCCGGGCTATGATACTAAAATCCAACACCATATGTTAGCGCTTGAACGGCGCCACGCCGTTGAATAATGAAAACTGATCTGGGGAAGTAGGAATGCGTACAGCTGGCCCTGTCCGGGTGATATCAACGTTGGTATTAGTAACGGGATCGAGTAGTATCCACTTATATGTCTCTTTATTGCAACGTTTCGCAAGGGCAGCGCCATCATTGCCGTTGATGCATTCGGTATCATCGGGCTGGCAACAATCCGACCTGATACAAGTGCAGGTTGTTGCGCAAGTGTCCGAACAACCGCCGCCGCCGCCGCTGCCCGAAATCGCGGCCTGTAGGGCGGGCAGATTGCAGACAGCCCACGTGGGCCACTGCGTGTGGTATTCCAGAAAGACGGCACGCCCCTGGCCCCTCGTGATGTAATCGCTCAAGTCTGCGTATGAGAGTTTGTTGAAGCGGGTGACCACTATCCTGTCCCAGATCGCTATTGTGGACTGTCGCGGTGTATCCATGAAGAGTTCTGTCACCATACGTACAGTACCACATATGCAATGACCATGAAGTCGAACTGGGGTTCGGTTAATCCGCGCTCGATCAAGGCAGTATCTACAGAACAGCAAATTTTGTTAATACTAATGCGCCGGCCTGGGACGTGCAGTGGCTTGACCTACTATTGTTAGCGACGGCCGCCTTCAGGCCGAGCGAGGGTGAATGTGTTCGCTCCAGAAGACGATTCGAGTTGAAGAAGTTGTCGTAACAGTTCGGGTCGTCCACGAAGACTGCGGAGAGCGAAGAGATATTTCAGCCTTGCGATCACCAGGTAAAGACAGCAGGGAAATGGAACCGACGTACCGTCCAATGCCCACTAAAATAAATAGTCCTCGCTTTCCTCATAGCGCGTCTCGTATGTCTTGTAGTTTGGCGTGCAGCACCTCGCATGGGCCCCGCCCCCTACGCATCCGAGGTGCTCCATTGCCACAACAACCTGCCCGGCCGGGCATGTCGGCGTGCAAACATGTCGTCCAGTGTCCGTGTCTACCACCTACCAGACTCTTATTTAGCAAGAAATAATAGCGTGGCTGAAAGGGGGTGCGGAAAGGCCCCTGGCTAAATAGGGGTTAAGATAAATAGGGGTCGGTGCAAACTTACCTTCGTACACGCCCTACAAGGGCAGTCCGTCCAATTCTTGTGCTGGTTTGACTGGTTACAGCAGTATTTGTTTCTTGTAGGCAGCGTCCACTGTCACGTAGCGTCCGGGCCAGCAACTTATGTCGCCCCTCCCGTCGGTCGAGTAGACGGTCAGGTCTACACCGCACGTCACAGTCCAGCAAATCTGGCCAGCTGCCGCTCGCGACGCGCCCCTTCTGCTCATACTATGCGTAGAGTGCCATGTTTTCCGTGCCCGTTGTGCAACAGGCCGGTAGCTGTCAATGGGAGGGTTGGGATAGCCATGTGATTGTCATTTGCAGTATTGAGTGTTGTTGCCAATCTCCTTAGTCCCCGCTGGGCAAGACTGGCCGTCTTTTTGCAGGAGATCAAGTTAGCGTCTGCATATCATCGACGCCATCTGCGTCATCAAAATCAGTGTGATATCGATACATGTTATATAGCCCTGTATAGCTATCGTTCTATTATTACATAGGATCGCGAAGAACTCTACCGCTTAATCTCGTATCGAGCGCCTAAATAGGTGGATCCCAAGTACTTGGTAGTATATTCGTTAACCGACTATTATTTGTGGGTCGATGGGTCTTATGTAGAGATGCAAAAACGCTTGTATCTATACGGTGTCTGAGTAGTAGAATGTGTGTGTGAATATAGCGCAAGAGTGGTTATGAGCTAGTTTGTATCGATTGGCTTCTGGACACACTTTCGCACTTGCATTGCGAAAGCAGTGACAGGGATGTCAGGCACACGAATTGTATAAGCGGGGTTCATGCGCCGTGCGTGGGATGTCGCGTGATCTTTGTCTCTGCTCCTGTTCTGGGTATGCCGTGTATTGTTGTGCCAATGTGCGGGAGTGTTGACAGCAAGGACACCGCATCATGAAGTATTCGTCTCAACATCCCGTAAAAACCTGTTTTGCCAGAGACGGAAGTACCAACGAGCCACCTCCCTACGGCATCCCCCTGATCCCACACACATGCATGGTATGCGTCAAGCAAGATGAACACTCGGATGGACTAGATACGTACTCTCGGTTACGCCTGAAAGAAAGGACAATTCGCTATTATACTGATACATTTTCCCAACTCCGTCCCAAGCAGCCCATTACCCCCACCCCTCGATAACCTAGCATTGGTGTATCCCACGCCATAACGCCATAACGCCATATTACTCTCCGTCCATGGCCCAGAGCTCGATACATCATTGTGCCATCCGTAACCCATGTACCGACCATTCATTCCCTTGTAAGCAAATGAGCCCAGGCCGCAAGACCTCTTTCAAGCCTTGGGATAACTGAATCGCCCGCCAGTTGTCGTAGTAGAGTCCTTCCTCTCCGCTTGCACCTGCCTCGCATGCAGCGCATTGATCTTCTCCCGCAGCTTCGTCAGGTTTCGGCTGTTCTCCTGGTCCTTCAGCTTGGCGCGGATCTCGTACAGCGCCATCAGTGTGTTGGCCTGGTTGACGTCGTCGTCGACATGCTGTTCCCAAATGTATGTTTAGTACACGAGAGTTGGGTGGCGTTGAGGCATATGCTAACCTCAGACCTCGGTGACCCCGGTATGGAGCCATAAGTCGAGTTCGCCCGGGTATTCGGTGGTGTGAGAAGGCGGCGCCCGAACTTGTCGAACTTGGCTGGCGAGGCGGTTCGCGAGACGAAGGAGGAAGCTCCCGATGCGGTCGACCCGGCGGAACCGGTGCGCTGGTGGTGTCGGAGTGGCGGCCTTGCCGGGAGCTGTTCAGGCTTGCTTGTGTCGGCGGGCGCAGATGTGGGAGTCGGCTTATTGGCGTTGACCAGACCAAGAGCGGCTTGGGGCTCTTGCTGTTCCCGTGTCAGCATCTGGAGGCAGTCCGCACGGCTGTCGATAAGTACTCCGATCGCAAGTCCGCAATCGGCAGTGAACTCAGAACCTCCCACTTACCACCGCATTCATGCTGCTCAGGTCGGCCAGCATCTGGGCCAGCTGGATGCTCTCCATAGTCATGGTAGCAGCTTTGCACTGAAGCTGGGATGCGCGGTTTCGGTGTTACAATGAGACCATCAAGAGCTCCTCAGAAATTTAAGGCACCGTGATTGCCACTGAGTGATAGTCCAAAAATGTCGGAGTTCGATGACAGGTGCGGGCGTGACGTTTGTTGGTCGCGCGTGTCCTTTCCCAAAACCTGTTTGGTCTGGGGGTTGCACAGGAAGGATCGGCTGGGTGAGGCGAAGAAACAGCCGCAAATTTATGTTATGTCTGGCTGATTTCAGTCCAATCGGACAGAAAGAGCCGCACCAGTCAGTGTCCCGAAGGTCTGAGGGATGGGGGTCGAGTTGTGGTGGACTGGATGCAGGGCTGAGACCCAGACGAATGTCAGCGGGAAGCACTGGTCTTTCTTTGGCGGGGGGTGGTCGGGGCCGACAGGGCATCGTTGACGGCAGCAAGGATAGGGCAGGACGCCAAGGCCCTGTGCAGGGCTCGCGTGGGACCCGCACTTTCCCTTCCAGGCTGTTTCTGTTTCTGGGGAAGCCCCGAAAAGCCCGACTTGACTAGTAGTCTTTGGCTGCCTGCGCTTTCACCCATCCCGCAGCGGCTCGGTGGCAGGAAGCAGAATGCCTCCGCAATGACGGTCGATTCCGTAATATCTATCTTTGTCTCTTTGCAGGCGCGTAAATAAACCTTTCCGAAGGAGCAGCACCAGAATGCGCCAGAGGGTCCAAAAAAAAGAAAAAGCCACTGGGAGCGGGCCAGGCTTTAGACCTCTGCCAGACCCTTCTGTGGCTGGATCCTACCTACTGTGTGTTGTGGGGTTTAGCCTAAGGCGAGATCTTCAACAGCCCAAGATGGAGGATGGTCAGGGGAAGCTGTCACCAAGCTGCTTTTACAGCCCCACCCCACTCGACGCTCGATAGTAGCAAAGCCTTGGTTTAGCAATATCCCCTGCGAATGCTATCAACCACGGTTTACGACGGTATCCTTTTACCCCCAACGCTTATTACCGGGCTGCGGCCACCCAGAAGTGTTGCCGAAGCGAAGGATCGCTGCTGCCGATGTCGCATCCTCCTGCTGACGGGATTGGCCATATCATTGACTCGGACAGCAACCAGGAAGGCATTGTGCAGCCAGCAGCGTCATACAGAGTATAATACCAGCGGTGGGCAGCGCCGGGAGATCAGTCAACATGGTGCTCATCAGGAGAGGCATGGCCACCATGGCGTCGGTCAAGAGAGCTGGCAAGGTGATCTGCATTGGCCGCAACTATGCGTGAGTCCGCCTTACAATCTCACCTCGGATCTCATTCTCCCGAGCTGCACATAAAAACACCCCAAGACTTGGCTGACTTCCACCAGGGACCACATCACGGAGCTCAACAGCGCCCGCCCCAAACAGCCCTTCTTCTTCCAGAAGCCGACCTCGTCCATCCTGCTCCCTGGCGAGGGCCCGGTGCTCCGGCCGCGGGGCGTCGACATGCACTACGAGGTCGAGCTGGCCTTGATCCTCGGCAAGCGCGTGCGGGACCTCAACGCGCAGGACGAGCAGGCGGCGCTGGACGCCATTGAGAGTGAGCCGGGCTCCCCTCACCGGTCCATACCCCCGTTAATTATGTCTCCAGGCTATGCCCTCAGCATCGATATGACTGCCCGCAACGTCCAGAACGAGGCCAAGAAGAAGGGCCTCCCCTGGGACATCAGCAAGGGCTTCGACACGTTCCTGCCCATGAGCCACATCATCAACAAGTCGGCCATCCCGGACCCGCACAAGATTGAGCTGTACCTGAGCGTCAACGGCAAGGTACAGCAGCAGGACTCGACCGAGCTGATGCTGTTCCGCATCCCGCGCATCCTGGGCGACATCTCCAAGGTCATGACGCTCGAGCCGGGCGACATCGTGCTGACGGGCACGCCCAAGGGCGTTGGCCCCGTCGTCCCGGGCGACGTCATGCGCGCGGGTATCCGGGTGGATGGCAAGGAGCTGGACGAGGCCAAGATTGAGGTCAAGGTTGAGGAGTCGACCAGATCGTATCAGTATGCCGAGACATAGAGACACCGTCATCTCCTCCTCAGGGATAGGGAAATCATGTCATATCACATATGTACTTTGAATAGGCCAACCAGCATCAACCACCAACCTTCCTACTCCAAGTTAGGATCCCTTATCGACCCCTCCCGCGGGCACCAATCCGCCACCTCCCCACACCTTTTACATGTTCTCTTCTCCATATCCGCCTTGAAAGCCTCCACTGCCTCCTTAATCTGCGTCCCCAGATCCGTACAATGAAACGCCGCCTCGTGCACCACCTCCCCACACCCCTCCTTCTGGCAATACCACCTCATCCTGTCCACCGAATCCGCGGGGCGCTTCTGCTCCAGCACGATGCCCACCGTGTCGGCAAAGCGCACTGGGTTGTGCGGGGTGTTGGGCGGGAGCAGGAACATGTCGCCCTCGCGGATGACGATGTCGCGGAATGAGCCGCCGTCCACAACCTTGAGCAGCATCGCGCCTTTGTACTGGTAGAACCATTCGGCCGTCTGGTTGATGTGGTAGTCGGTGCGGGCGTTGGGGCCGCCGACGATCTGTGTGAAGGTGGGAGAGAAGGTCAGGGATGAAGGGGGCTGGACGGGGACGGTTGGGGAGAGGGAGGAGGGAGGGTACCATGACGGTGAAGTCGCCATTGTAGACGCAGTAGTTGTTGATGGGCGGCTTGAGGAGATGGGAGTTCTCCTCGAGCCTTGGGCGTGGTCAGTCACCCCAAATAGAGTGGTGAGCTGTGAGGGACATACCACTTGGGCAGGTTCACCGGGGGACCGAGCATTCTGTCAAGCGGAGTAGCTCAAAAGAGAGAAGAGAGGAGATGAGCGCTTCTCCAAAATTAGAGCCGAAATAGTGAGAGCTATGAAGAGATTCCCGGCGTCAGAGCTGACGGATGGCTATTTCTGTGAGTGATATGAGGGTAACCCCGCCGGCATCTCCGGGGTGAGAGTCTGCTTGGTAAGAGGCTCAAGTGAGTGTCTCCCCCACAGTTCACGGTCAAGACTCGGATATCGTCGGGGAGCGAGTTGGGACAGAACGCGGGGTTGAAGGCTGATGTTTGATCCTGATCGAAACAACAGTCCGGGTCTAGCGTTCAACGGCTACCCCTGGAATGAGCACGGCTTCAACAACAACAAAAATCCTTCCATCATCGAACGGTCCTTGCATCTGAGAGCTTCGAGCCCCGCCAAAAGACCCCGCCCAACCTTGAGCTCGAGCTTCCCGAACACAAAGCGGGGCGCCAATGCCGCTAATCCCGGAATAGCTTGCAGGGCCTGCTGGCGCAGCCGCTAACCCAATCAGGATGCGGTCAGGTCGCCGCGAGGTTTGAGCGCAGCAACATCGATCTGAACACTTCGCGAAGTTGACGAAAAGGGACATCACGCAGAAATGCCGCGGGCCTCTCAAGCAGCACAAGAAGCTAGCATTCCCATGTTTTTTGGCCTTGTAACTTTTTGAATAACAATCCTACCGAGGCTTGGTCGATCCACTAAAGCAATCGGATCTGTCTGCACCACGGCGAACCTGTTGCCACGGCTTGCCCTACCTTCACTTACACAATCGAATCCCACCATGGACCACTCCGGCCACGGCCATCACCAGATGGACCACTCGTCCCATGGCGGGATGGGTCACGGCGGCATGGGCGGGGGCCACATGTGCAACATGAATGTCAGTTTCCGGTCAATCGTTTCAAGTCCTGTGGCAATCAGACTTACGCTAGATGCTCTTCACCTGGGACACAACCAACCTCTGCATCGTCTTCCGCCAGTGGCATATCACGTCCAACCTGAGCCTCGTCCTCTCTCTGGCCGCCATCGTGGCCATCTGCGCCGGCTACGAGGCCTTGCGCGAGGGCATCCGGCGGTACGAGGCCGTGCTGTCGAAGCGGGTTGAGACGGTGCCTCGTAAGTGATGTCTACTTTGTTTTCTCTTGGCCTCCCTTCCCCGATGTTCAGCCCCGCCATCACATCCCCTTCTTCGAATCAGAACAACCTATTCTTCTCCATGGCGAAACCCTACGCTAAGTCTGGCACACAACTTGAGTCCCCCGCTCCCCTCGCCATCCCCACGCCACTCAGGAGAAGTCAGTCATACTGAACGCACGCCTTTTATCTCGCTGGGAGCAGGCCAGAGCCGGGGCCATGTCGCGCGTCGAGCGCACGTCACCAAGGCGATGCTGTACGGCATTCAGAACTTTTACGCCTTCATGATTATGTGAGCAGACCCTTGCTTGAGCTGGGCCGGGAAGAATTACACGTCTAACGAGAGCAGGTTGATTTTCATGACCTACAATGGGTGGGTAATGATCGCCGTGTCGGTGGGCGCTGGCTTGGGATACCTCGTGTTTGGCGGAAGCACGCCTGTGACGAAGGAGACTGCTTGCCATTGACGGGCGGGAGGAAGATGGGAATGGAGATTCAAGTGAATCGTTTTGCAGGGAGAGAGCTTGCTTGGGTGCGACCTGCAAAACATCCCATACAGTAAGCGTGTGGGAGCGATTAAGGAACGTCTTCAGCTTATGTATCTGTTACCGTTGGCCTCTGATGCAGTTCTCGAACCCTTCTTTGCACCTACCTGCAGGTTTGACGGTGGTGGAGTGGTGAACGCAAGTTCCGCTTCAAGCTCGTTTCTCTAATCGGTAAATCCCACGCTATGCACCCAAAACCAACCGACCATCTATCTACCCCTTACATCTTACTCCCTTCCTTCTCCGTCCCCTCCGCCTCCCTAACCGCCTCCTTCGCCCTCTTCACATCCTCCGCCGTAATCACACTCCCTTGCCTCTTCTTCTCCCCCATCCGCCCCAAGGCCGCCAGCGCCTCAATCATCTTCTCATCTCCAAAATGCGGTTATGCTCAAACTCGGGCTTCTCCCCATACGCTATCGTGGCCGCATCCCCAGGATCCTTGCCGTCATGCCCCACACCTTGTACCTCCCCGGCTCACCTTCCCCGTTCTCGCTGTTCTCCGCCTCGTTCTCAGACAGCGCGGCCAACCCCCCCTCGCGCACCTTGGGCTTCACCACCTTCTGGTTGGTGACGGGCACATAGAAGAAATGCATCCGCCACGCCTCGTCGTGCCACCGTGTCCAGCTGCCCTCGTACCACTGCCCGGCGGCAGCGCGACCTTGTTCCCGTGCTTGTCCACCGCCGCCGCCGGGTCGTCGGTCGCCTTGAGAAAGTTGTAGAACGGCGCCGAAAACACCGCGCCACCTCCTTTGCGTCGAGGCGTGGGATGAGGATTCCTCGACCGACCGTCGCGACGGGCGTGGGTTAGCGGGACCTGTAGGGACAGGGTAGGGGCTGATGAATCGGACGTGTGAAGCAGGGCGACGCAGGGGCGGACGGCGAGCTCGGTGCGCGCCAGATTCATGGGCAGTGTAGCAGAGGTGTTCTTATGCGGAAGGGCGCGGGGAGCTTGTTATCGTCGAGAGGCAGGCCGATCTCTCTCAAAGGCTTCGCGGCGGGCGATTGGTCTGTCGGTAATCAGATACCTAGTGTGCCTTGGGGATGGGGGGCGGCAGGGAAAATAAAGGGGAAGGGAAATTGAATTACAGGGTGTTTCATCTAGGGTGTCGGCTTTGCCGCCTGGGAGCGCGCATGTCCTGGATGCGTGTTAGTACAGACCAAGCGAGAGTGAGACGAGATGGGATGAGTGAGAGCGCACCGGAGAAACTCCGCAAGCTCGCGGCGCGCATGGTGATCACCACACGATCATCGCCGCGCCGGTCGGCGTACAGCAGCAGGAGCACGGCAGCGCGGCGGCTCAGCGGCAGGCGGTCCCAGAGTGGGAAGGGCGGCGGCTTGTAGGCCCGGAGCCGGGCGATGGCGGCCTTGGTGCGCATGAGCTAGGGTTGCTTAACCACGGGTGTACCAGGGACAAGAGAGACGTGGTACTGACCGCCGAGGCTGCATTCAACGGCGCCATGGTCGAAGTATCCCAGTAATACGATCCGTGGTCCTCTGCTCGTCCGAGGCGGATGGCTCCTCCTCGTCCTCGGGCGACTCGGCCGGCAGCGCAAGGGCAGTTTCGGAGGCGGGGAGGTCTTGGATGCCCTGAAGAACCGTCTGCACTTTCTCCTGGTGTTCTGGCAAGCTGGTATGCACAGGCGGGTGGTGGTCGGCCGTAGAGCCGCTCATGTTTTTCGGAAGATGCGGGAGTCTGTCGGTAGCCGTGGGTCGCTACTGCTTCGGATATCGCAGGCCGGTCGTGGGCGCCGCTTGCCTGGGTCAGATGCGGGCTGCCAGGGGCAACGCCGGGCCGAGGCTGGGGTGCATGGGTGACGTCAAAGTGCCGATAAGATAAGACGGCCATCAAGGTACGCATCCAGATGCCGAGAGCAACATCACATGTGCTTCTTGTGGCTTATTGAATTTTTAAACTGAGTGTAAATGCAGACGAGGATGGAAACGGTTCTTCGTCAGAGCACAGAAACGGAATAACAACAACAACAACAACAACAAGAACGAAAAGAACAAAACAAAGAAAGAAGAAGAAGAAGAAGAGCAGACTTGCTGGAAAACTCCATCACCTCGCTTTTCTTTCGCTGACGCGAAGGTGGATGGCTTCGGCGGCGTCGTAGCCTTTGCGACTGTCAGTATCTTCATTCCTCTGCCAGCTTGCTATCCCAAAGTTGTGGCCCATTCCTTCGACGTGGGTTACCTGGCGATAGGAGAGCGTGATTCTGAGGAGGGAGAGTGAGTGGGAAGGGACAGGAAGGCGATGAAAACTTTGCCGGGGCCGGGCAGACCGGGAGAGCGTTCGGGCGAGGTGCCGTTGTTGCGCTGTTGGAGTGTATTCTGCTTGTGGAAGCCGAAGTTGATGGTGGGGTGTGGCGGTGGTTAGGCTGGCTGACTTATGTTGGAAGACCTTGGCTATGATGCTGCAGCTGTGAGGCTGACAGCGGAGGGGCGAGGTTGCCTCTCCGGCACTGCTTCCGATGGAGATGGGGACGGAACCGCCTGTGTCGAGCGTATCAATGGGCGTGGGGGTGGTCCGAGTCGTATTCGAACACGCTGCGGAGGTCATGGTCTGGTGAGTTAGAAGGGGATGTGCGGTGTTGTGTGGGATTGCGTCGGCCAAAGGTGCTAGCGCCTGCTGCGTGGGGAGAAGTTCTGGTTGATGGCAGAGGGCAGCCAGCTGAATTGTATCCCTCCACTGCACCCCGGAGGGTTACCATCTGAATAATGCCCTGATGGGCGCTGGTATGGGAGTGGTGGAAGCTGCTTCGGCTTGGGATTGTGGTGGCGATCGGCTCTGGTGGCTTGCTTGAGCTGCCGAACCGTGAGTTGCGTCTCTTTCCTCCGCTGCCTCCCGCACTGCTCGTCTATCCTCCTTGACCAGCTGCTTGGTTGCCTCGTGGTACAGGTGCGGAGTTGATCCACTGCCCGAAGGAACCCCGTTGTATTCTTCCCTTGCCTTGCTATCGTCCCTCAGTTGGAGAGACTCTTGACCCTGCTCGGGGCTCTCTGAGCCACGGGCAGGATTCACAGGCTTCTCAATCCGTAGCGATTTTTGTACGACAGACGACCTGGTGTTGCATTGCGACAGGTGTTTCACCCCAAAGTATCCCAGCCCGGGTTCCGACGAGTACTCCCTCCCGGCTCCCGCTTCAGCGTCCACACGAGACGCAGCTCTCCTTGGGTCCTCCAGTTCGTATACCTCGCCATTGTTGCTCAACGGCGATACGCCATCGTACAACTGCTTGTGTTACCCCGTGTGATTCTGCTCAACCCCGTCACAGGCAAGCTCATAATACTCCGTGGGACCCGCAGCCTCCGTAGGCGACGGATGACCCGATGGCGTGGTCTTCCGTATCCTGACACCAAGCACCTGTGCCGCCTTTGGCGAGAGCTCAAAACCCGGCGGTGTTGCTGCTGCTGCTCCGGATACGTTTGCGTTGCTGATCTTCAGCGAACCCCTCTTCGGCGCGCTATTCGTCCTTTTCAAGCCAGCAAGGATCTCAACGTCTGCGTCCGATGACAGGGTCCTGTGACCCACGGAGATGTGCGATAGACGAGAGGGACGCTGCCGTCTGGAGTGGCCAAGCTAGACGTGGCCAGAGCGAAGTCGAGTTCTTTGATGAGGGCCGAGACGAGCGCGTGTCTCTTTAGCGGTGGCACTGGTGGTAGCGCTTTCTTTTCGTAACGGTTAGTTTCGTCATATTTGGGAGGAGGAGAAGGGCGAGAGCGGATGGTGGGAGGGTATATCTGGCTTCGATAGCCCCAGCGATGAGCTCGACACGTCAGCACTCTGGGGGATGGCCATCTTGATGATCATGTGGGGTGCACCGAATCGATGACGGTGCTCTCGGTGAGTCGTCTGAGTATAATGGTTTTGTGAGAAAGCATCAGGTGCAATTTGGACGGCCTGGGAATTTGCCAACTATGCCGTTGGAGACAAGGCGAGTCGTTGACGACAGGCCCGACTGATTTTCGGCTTTGTGCTGCTCGTACAACTTCATGACTCCCTATCACGAGGCGAGATGGTCCTTTGTCCGGACCATCAGTGAACAAATAGGCTTTCCCGAGTGATGATGACCTCAGCGGCAATTCATTGTCCAGCCTCTTTTCGAATGGCGGGATGGGAACCGCCTCGGTTTGATAGAGAGCCCGCTAAGGTAGATAAGCTGGTTGGTGATCGCTGAGATTGAGCAATGGATGTTGACGGACATGCAAGACTAGAGTTGACATCGTGTAGTTCATTGCTTAAGATATTAGTCTACAGCATAGAATGAAGGTATCGTACCCATACCTATGCCAACATCCCGTCCAAACGTCCGGTCTAATGCACATCCAAAATGCCACCGTAAAAATACAGCCAGCTCTCCATGGCCGACACCCCCAACACCAGAGCCCTTAACACCAGTAAAATCACTCAGTCCTCATCCACATACTTATTTCCCTGAAAATCGCCCAACAGCACCAGATCATCAAGCCCTAACCCGGTCGCCGTATTCCGAATCCACTCGGTCTCGACGCGGAAGAAGATCCACACCCAACGTCTGAACACCTCCAAGAACTGGATCAGAAAGATGGAGCTCTCAAAATCGCTGATGCGGTCCATCGTTGGGCTCAGCTTGATCATCCAGGTGCAACGCAGCATCAAGTCCAGCAAAATAACCCCATAGTACACCCCCGGCTTGTGCACAAGCAACCTCCTCCTCAACCCAAACGGATACTCGGGCGACTCGCGCTCCCGCGTAAAGAGCGTCAGGTCCCAATCCTTGGTCACATCCCAGTAGAAACTGTACAGCGAATTCAGCAAGCATGCCGCCACCCATGCCCTGTACAACCCTGGGGACCCATCCTTCTTGCTCCGCAGCATTGCACCGAGCACGATCACGGGAAAGGCGGTCGAGTATTTGGCTGCGTTGGCAAGGTGCTGCCCGCCCCAACCGGTGCTTTCCCTGTAAGGGGCGTTGCGCACACGTGTGTACTCGATCAGGCACTGGCGGAGGCGGATGGCGCTGGGAACGGCCATGATCAGCGGGACGAGCACGTCGCCGCCGCAGCCGCGGTCTGGGCGGGCGGTGGCCGAGCCGTCGTGCGTGAAGAAGAACATGCAGATGCAGACGAAGAGGTCGGCGAGGATCTTGGCGTAGCTCGTGAGCACGTCAGCAAGCAGGATGTCGCCGAACTTGCCGTCCTTGGGCTCGGCGAGGCCGCCGACGGCAATGCGGCGGAGCGTCCAGAGGAGACGGCTGCGGCCGGTGTGCGAGACGGAGAGGCGACGGAGGGGGATCGAGAAAAGGGCCGCGAGGACGAGGAGGTTGGTCATCGGGAGCCAGTCATAGTCGATTACGCGCTGCGGATCGCGGCGGGTGAAGAGCCAGAAGGTGATAATGGAGAGGGCCGAGGTGACGGAGAGGAAGGTGGCGAGGCGGTAGGTTGAGTGGTGGTGGGTTAGCTGCGCCGAGCTCGATCGGCTGGGGTAGCGTATGAGGGCGGGACGTCGATGCGGCGGATGTGGAGGAAGTGCAGGTTCATGCCCCATCCCCAGATGGCTGTCAATTTCTAGTTAGCGGATGCCTTCGTCTGTACCACGTCAAGGAAAGGCGCACCCAAGACGACGATGAAGGCCACCCTGTAGGGCAGGGGAAATGTCAGGCTGAACGAGTCGAGCTGGTGCTCGACCGCGGGTCACCGTCCATCGTGCCTGTGTGTGAGCGCCGTGCTCTGCGTCATCGAAGACGCTGCCGCCGACGAAATTCAAGAAAAGAGTGTGGGGGAACCTGGGTGTTGTGAACACGCTCGACGTTAAGTTGAAGATGGGGAAAAGAGATTCGAGACAGGGCACGGAAGAAACCAACTGTCGCGTGTTCCCCCTGTCGAGTAAAATTGGAGACTCGAATTCAAGAAACGACGTCAGCCCCACCCTTGGCGTATGGGGCCTGGAGCCTGCCCCGAAGCGGACCCCCCTGTCGACCCTCCCCCACCGGTGCAAGCGTCAGCGGGCCCCCTGCACTGCTTGACCCGAGGTCCAGCCCGCTTGCAGCTGCCGAGTGCATCTGAATGGCCGAAGTTCAACTCGAATTCCCATGCGCTGGTCGCACCAAACTACAACGACAATAACAACCACTACTCGCGCCGACATGAATTGACCCCGACGGCAGCACCACACTCCCACTTAAACCTCACCACAAAGCACCACCACCATGGCCGCGACCCAACCCCCGCCCTCGCGCCCTCCGCCGCCGCTCACCTCCTCCCCCTACCCCTTCGCCGCCGCGCCCGACATCATCCGCGCCCACCAGAAAGACGCCTACTTCCAGGGCGTGCTCACCAACCAGCTCAGCGACTTGCACCGGCGCCTGCGCGGCGCCCGCTCCGCCCACGCCTGGGCCACCGAGACCCGCACCTTCGCCGACGCCCTCTACCTCTGCCTGACCACCCTCCTCGGCAACCGCACCCTCGGCGAAGAATATTGCGACCTCGTGCAGGTCGAGGCGCCACCGCACACCCACACCCACCCTTCACGAAGGACTCCGTCTCCACCCCGAGAAGAAGGCGGGAAAAAGACCCATCGGGCGGGCCCGTGCTCCCTCGCTCCCGCGGCGGGCGGGTTACATCGCCACGTCGGTCCTCCTGCCGTACGTCGCGTCGCGCATCCTCCCCTCGGTGCGCTCCGTCCTGCGCAAGCGGCTCCAGTCGCGCCTCGCCACGCTCACCCGCCGGGCCGCGACCAGAACAAGACTAACGGGCAGCCCAGCGGCGAGTACCGGCTCGTGCGCTACCTGCTCGCGCACCTGACGGCGCTCACCAGCGGGACGCACTTCCGCGCCGCGACGCTCGCCGTGTTCTACTTCACGGGCGCGTACTACTCGCTGTCGAAGCGGATCTTTGGTCTCCGATATGTGTTTACGCGGCGGATCGAGGACGGACAGGGCGGCAGGGCCGGGTACGAGGTGCTAGGGGTGCTGCTGGTTGTGCAGATGGTGGTACGGGGGTGGGCGCATGTGAGGCAACAGTTTACTGCGGCCGGGCAGATGTCTCCAGGCGTGGAGGATGATGGGGACGATTTCAGGGAGAGGCTGGGTTTTGGGCCCGGGGCGAATGTGGATGTGAGCTTGGACGAGAATGCGTACACGAGCAATAACGAGCTGCTGGGGGGCGGTGGCGGGCCGGGTCGAGTCAGAGGAGTCTGGCGGAGATTGGGAAGATGGCACATACGCCTGTGCCGAAGGGGGGTAGGGCGCGGTATGATTTGGGCAAGGGAGAGAAGGTGATGGGGTGGATTAAGGGCGCGCAGCAGAGGAAGTGTACGCTGTGCTTGGAGGAGCTGAAAGACCCGGCGGCGACGCAGTGCGGGCATGTGTTTTGTTGGGCTTGTATTGGGGACTGGGTAAGGGAGAAGCCGGAGTGTCCGCTGTGCAGACGGGAGGCGATGGTGCAGCATATTTTGCCATTGAGAGTGGCATGAGAAGGGTCTGAAGGGGTGGCGGAGTGTAATTGATACACATCATTGTGTGGTTAGGGATAGAAGCATGGTATGATAATGAATTGCGAATCTGAACCTCGGAGCATAGCCTTTTGCCTTCGTTCGCCGTCTCTGTCCTCAGAAACCCATGGCGTTTGTACATGATACAGGTCAAGTTCGGCGTCATCCAGTGAAGCCTGCTGAAAAGACAACGTTGAATTGAAGCAAAACCTGGCTATAAACCTCCTTCCAGCCTCCAGGGCGAACTCGTAGTGTACAATACAGCCAAATCACCATCTGAAGCCAGGAGCTACCTGCGCCCAATTCGAGAAAGGGCAACAAATGAAGAGCCTGGATGGAAGTCAACGAGGCAACAAACAGGCCAGCCTCTTGCAGGAAGACTCCCGAGGACCAAGAGGACCAGCAGAGAAATAGGAAGCCTTAGTCTCAAGTCGAACGAAACGGAAGCCGAAACGCAGGAAGCAGAATCAAAATCAAAGGAACCCAGTCGTCAAATAAAACCTATGACAGACACAGTAAAGTAAAAAAGGAATGGCCAAGGTGAGTCTGCAACTTTGCACCCCGACACCGAATGAAGAAGGAGGCCTAAGTAAACAAAAGCAAAGGTCGTACCCCAAAATCCATATGCCCACAAGAGGTATCATGAGAAGGAAAAGAAAAAGTAGGGTAAAAGAATGCCAACATGCCACATCATTAACTCCATCCAATGTGATCCATCCCACTTCTTTGCACGCTCGGCCCTTGATGCCATGCCATACCATGATGCGAACCCGCTTCTCCCTTCCATATTAATGCATACACGCTCCACACACCCCTTTTTCCCTCTCCTCCTCTTAATCCCCTTTCGACCCTTTTCACAGCACGCCATCCCCGTCTTCTGCTAGTACCCTTCCTCAATCATCCACACAAAACAGCACGATCTCCCCCCTATCATTCCTCTTCATCCTCAGTGACCTCCACAATTCCTTCTCCTCCATGAGCTTGCTCAGCGCTGTGCCCGAGGCGCTCCTCTCGCGATGGTAGCGCTTCAGCGCCTTGTTGACGCTGCACCCGCGCTCGCTCTCGGGGCCCTTGTTGACAAAGCTCAGGAAGTGCTCAGCGCGGGCTTGTAGACAACCAGCGTGCCACTGGGGTTTTCACCGTCCTTGGAGCTGGGGCGGAACTCGAGCAGTTTCTGCTCCGTTGGGGGTTCGAGCGACTTGGTCTTGCTGTGCTTCTTTGATGATGACTTGGATTTGGAGGGCGTGGATGAGGACTTGGTCTTGGTGCGCTTCTTGGTGGAGGACTTGGGTTTGGAGCCGGCAGCGATCATGGCCATTAGGCTGTTTCCTATCGTCTCGGTTGCGCGGTGGGACTTGTGTGTTTCGACTTGGTCTTCTGAGCGGGCTGGCAGGGGTCTCGGCCACGTCGCCGCCGGTGTAGTCGGGCGATGGCGGGAAGACGGTCGGCCGCGACATTAGCCGGTTCATGCCGCCTGTCAGACCGGAGTGCAGGACCGGCGGGGCGTCGGTCATGATGTGGTCCGTCTCGATGTGCAGCCTCTTGCGCTTCTTGTCCTTCTTGTCGTCCTTGCTGCTGTCCTTCTCCTTCCTCCGCGCCGTCTTTGGTGCTGGTGTCTCGAAGGTGGACGTTGGAATCGGGCCGCTGCCATACTCGACCATCGCGGCGTGCTCCTCAAATGTCTCGGTCATGCCATTGGCCTCCGGTCGAAGCGCACGAGCTGTGTGTCCTCGCTCAACTGCACCGCGCAGTGGCCGGAAGAGACACATGCGAGGCCGTTGGTGTGGGGTTTGCGACAAGGAAATCGAAGACATTCACTTGGGGCCCGGCGTCGAGCGCGGACGGAGGAGTGGGCGCCTCCGGGAGAGGTTCTGTCGGGGAGTTGGTGTCATCATCGGTGCGCTGCTCATACTGGCGCCAGGAATCGTAGTCCTCCGCGACGTCCTCGACATATGCTGGTTGGGCCATGTTTGTTCTGTGCTCCGTTGTTGTTTGCGTTTGGTGCCGAGTTGCCCTTCCCTTTCTTTTCGCGGTAGAGAGCGCCTTGGTACTTTTGCGCCTCGGTCATGCAACTCTTGGATGGAGTCAGTCAAGGTAGGTAACGAGGATGTTCCAGCAAATGTGTCCTACCGTATGCCAGCGGTACTCTGTACCGGGGAAATACACCATACAATCAATGCAGGTGAAGGTCGCACCTCGACAGCGGTTCCGGTGCGGATCGAGCTCTTCTTGGTCAAGACGTCGCCACAGGCCTAGGGAAAGTGCAGCAAGCAGCTGTCAGATGTTGCTCATGTACAACACAACTGGGAACTCTGGATGGCCAGGTGATGTCGCGGGGCGTTCTCGTGGCAACAGGGAGGAAACAGGGAGAGTAACAGAAGACCGAAGGAGGCAGGATCAGCTTGATCAGAGGGGGAGGGGTGTGCGCGGGACGGGGGGTGGTGTGCCAGGGTGGGCGGCTTGTTGGTCATGACCCTTGGGAGTGGCATGCGGGTGTGATGTCAGTTGAGATTGCCCTCCCGGGTGGTCATGGGGGGTGCCGAGCCAAGTCCAGGAGGGGTGTAAAGAGTGGAATTGAGGGAATGGTGTTGTCTCTGATAGAACGCCCAGAAGTTCGGCCATGCCAGACCAAAGCAGGACTTTCCGGAGGGCATAATAGAATAAAGGATGCGACATACCTCACATGAGAAGGAAACCATCTTGCCGGTCGGGGGGTTCGTCCAAACTCCCAGTTTGTCCCAAGCGCCGCCCTGTATGGAGGAAGCGAGGCGGATTGTCAATAATGGCAGTCAAGTTTGGCTCAGACCTGCTTCTGGTTCCCGACTGGAGGAAGAGATCGCTGGCAAATCGACCAATGGTCCCTCGGTTTGGCGAACTGTTGCCCGGTGCCCGTCTTCTTGGGGATGGTGCGGTAGTTCCGGTGGAGGAAGAATCGAAGAAGCCAGCCCTGTCAGGGACGGAGGGTTTGGGCGGCACAGAGGTTGCGGCAGGACGCAGAAGATGGGGCTGTGGTGTCTGGTCGGCAGCAGGGCGGCGGCTGGGTGAGCTCTGTTTTGGAGGGCTGCTGCGCCTTGGGCACGAATGAGATTCTTCAGAGCTGACGACGGATGGCGCCCAGAACCGTGGAGAAGCTAACGGCGCGTAGCAAACCCGCTAGCGCTTGAGGTCCAGATCTGACCTTGTAGAATTCCCGGTCAGGCGGTGGTCAGTGGGAGGTTTGGCGACTGGCAGGTTTTTCTTGGGGTTGCGGCCCAGAAAATTTGTTGACACTGAAGCTGTTTTTGGTTGGAGATTTTGGGCGCCGACGCATCGCCGGCTCCACTGCGCTCCAGTTGCCGGGCCCCTCCATCCCAGGGCTGGAAGGGATCCGGCCACAAGAACGGGACGACAATGCGGAGCAACCTGTCGCCCCGATTTGTGCATGACACAGGGCCGGGCAAGTGCAGAGGCTGAGCGCCAGCCAATGATCCGCGCCGGACCGAGCAGAAAGTGGGAAGATGTGCCACAACAAACCCATGATGCCTGGCACGAAACTCGACTGAAGCGCGTCCGTGGTTGGTCGGGAGCCAAGCGAGCGCGTTCCCAATCTATAAGAAAAGAAGCAATGCCGGCATCCAGTGCTGCGCCAACGTCTGCCGTGGTTGTATCTGCCCGAGGCATGTGTCGGGGTTCTCCCCCATTGTCACTCTGATGACTGCTACCTGTTTTCGTCCGTTTGCCCGTCTGACGTTGGCCTCGAGCAAAGAAGCTTTCAACAGCGAGATGCAGCTGCCCCATCACTTTCTTTCATGACGGCGCTAGCCCAGGAACCACATGCCTCCGACATGCAATTGCATGACGAATCACGTTCTTCCAGAGCTTCTGGAGCGTTTCGGCCGCCGCTGCACTCTCCTGGTTCGACCTCCTGCGACAGCAGTGTCGCGATGCGATTCGCCAGCAACTTGGTTGGGTCTTTGGCTGCATGCCGATGGATGCTGCAACGCCCTTCCCTCTCCCTTTCTTCCGTCTCCTGTTTCAGAGCTTGCGCAACAGCTTCCAGCCGACTGGTCAATGGCTCGATTTGGGTCGCGCATTGAAGCCGAGCATTAGAGAGCCAGTGTGATGGAGCCTGCCTGGATCGCCGGATGCGTGAGCGCGGCACGATCCAATTCGAGCTGTCTGGGTCGCGCGCGACTATCTTCCCAACGGCCCCGTCATCAAGCAGCTTACCCCCTCCCTGAGTGGCAGAGTGAAGGAACCTGCAAGCCACAGAGTCAGTCTGACTATGTGGAGTTTCCCTGAGACTCGTGAAATGGCCGGAATGAGCATCGACGAGCGCGCTTTGAAAACGTTAGCGTGGCAGATATAACTAACTGAGAACAGCTTCCATCGGCAAGGTCGCAATGTCGGGCCTGGCCAGCTGACCGACCGCATCGTCGATCGTGGAGGCTGGGCCCGCTGTTTGCCGGCCTTGCACACGGGATCGTCCCGGGGACGGGGTCCCAGGTCGGGGCCGGGCCGCCTGGTCGAGGTTGCATCACGAAGGAGACAGCAATCGGCGACGGAGGCGGAAGTGGCAGATCTGCTTCGGTCGAGATTTGCGCAGGTAATATTACATCATGGTTGTTGCTCTGCATGCGGACATTCTGACCCGCGGCAATTTCCACCTTTTGGCACGCTCTGCCGTCCCTGCTGTGTCCCCTGTAGCCTGCCAAATCTTCCAGCGTTGTCTTTTCAGAAAAGCGGTGCACCAACAGCTGTTTTGCTAGGAAACCGCCTCGACCCTTCCCTGTCCTCCGCACTCTTGGCCTGTCTTGCCCGCAAACCTCCGCAGTAACGTTAAACTGACACCACGCCGGGACCACGCCAGCACATCGTCACCCCCCTGCCCTCTGCAGATTCGCCGACGCCCCGTCCCTTCTGGCTCTCGCTCCATCCCATCCCTGGCTCCTCCACTCCGGCCGCCAGTTCCGAGATAATAGACCGCCCCCTTTTCTGCTGCTCTCTCTCAACCCAACAGCACCATGTCGCCGTCGCCCGACTCGCCGGCTGCCAATTCGTTTCTGGAGCAGACTGTCTCGCTGTTGAGCAGCGCCGCGGGCTACATGCGCCTGCCGGCTATTGCTTCTACTGTATGCCCCGACACCTCTGCGTATCCCGCCCAGTGCCTGAATGGCTGCGCCGCCAACCACGCCGACTGGTTCAGGGGGCAAGTTTGCAAACTTCGCTGTCGGCTTGTTTCCTCGAGCGCCGCTAACCGTGCCTCGTCGGTTAGGGAGTCGCCGCATGTCTGACGGCCCTACTCTACTTCAAGCAAAAGTAACGAACCGTCTCAATCGCCGCTGACCCTGACGCCATCTAACGCTTCGTCCGCAGGGACTTGATCTATCCCTCCCACATCCCTGCAAACGCCCGCACCGAGGTCCCCCGTCCGAGCCAGTATAACTTCCACGACTACGAGGAGCTCATCATCCCGACCAACGATGGCGAGAAGCTGTCGGCCTTCTACATCCGCGGCCCCCGCGGCGGACCCAACTCCAAGGTGACGGTGCTCATGTTCCACGGCAACGCCGGCAACATTGGCCACCGCCTTCCCATCGCCCGTATGCTCATCGCCGCCGCCGGTTGCAACGTGTTCATGCTCGAGTACCGCGGCTACGGCATCTCGACCGGCCAGCCCGACGAGGCCGGCCTCAACATCGACGCCCAGACGGCCCTCGACTACCTCCGCGACCGCGCCGAGACCCGCGACCACAAGATCGTCGTGTACGGCCAGAGTTTGGGCGGCGCCGTGGGCGTCCGGCTGGTCGCCAAGAACCATCCGGCGGCGACATCAGCGGCCTGATCCTCGAGAACACCTTCCTCAGCATGCGCAAGCTGATCCCCAGCATCATGCCCCCCGCCAAATACCTCTCCTACCTGTGCCACCAGGTCTGGCCGAGCGACAGCCTGATCCCGAGCGTCAAGGTGCCGACGCTGTTTCTGAGCGGGCTGCAGGACGAGATTGTCCCGTGTGTGTTACCGTCCTCCTCTGCGTGCCCAGTTTCTCCCGCTGACGATTTCAACATGCTAGGCCCATCCACATGAAGCGACTCTACGACCTCTCCACAGCCCCCCTCAAGATCTGGAAGCCGCTCCCCGGCGGCGACCACAACTCGAGCGTCATTGAGGAGGGCTACTTTGAGGCCATTGCCGATTTCATGAACAAGATTGTGGCCGAAGTGGCCCAGAAGCAACAATAACCCCGCACCACCGCCGTTACGTATGGCCGTACATGTCAGATGTGTACGACAAACAGCAGCAGACGAGACATCATGTCTCGGGTTTGATTACGGGGCACACGCACGTACCCGTGGGACAGAATTGGGCACTTATGCATGCATTCATGATGGTAGTAGGGTTTGATGGAAGGATGAATGGACGGGCTGCTGCGTGAAATACTGGTCTCAGCTTTGGTTTGTGTCGTGTCGTTGTGTCGGAACTTTGTGTTCTTGAACTTCTTGATGGGATGGATGCATTGATACCCCCTCCCGTTGGGCCTGCCCCCGGGAATTTGGCAGGTTTGTTTATACACAGAGCATTACATTGCATAGGCAGACTAGACCGAATGTAGAGGAATTGTAGATGGTCCTGGAGCGATGGTGGATGTGAGTCTAAGCATGTTTGATGTGAACGTAAACTCCATGATGGCTTCAGTATGAGACAAGCTTCGGAAGGGTATTCATGCAAAGGCGGCTGAAACAAAGCACGCATAAAACGGACCGCGGTTTCAGGCATGATGATGGTCAATGGAAGCATGGGATGGCTAAGACGGGGCATTATATGTCAAACACGCCTAAGCCTTCTACCAGGAAATTGATGTGCTTAATACCCCAGGATAATGATAGCCACAGCTTCTCGCGTGCTACTCTCCAATCAGGAAGATGTATGCCACCATACCGATACCTTCGACGGTATCCAACAAATGGAATAGAAAATGTCCGTCCTGCCTCTGACTTTGGAAAGGGGTATCCGTACCGGACATCAGAGACCGAAACATTTCAAGGTGTAGACAGTATATGTCATTCAATTGTTACTGAAGGTTGCCATCAGGGCCTCAACGCTCAGTTCCCTCCTACGGAAGAGCGAAGAAGGATACCTCAAGTAGGTATATATCTTGACTGCCCAAGCTTTGCCGTGGCAACTCAGACATCCACGGCAACAGACTGCGGAGCAATCTCCGTAGGCGCTGCCTCTTTCTCCTCTTGCTCAGACTCTTCCGGCCCCGTTCCATTCTCAACCCTACCGTCATCACCACCCTCTTTTGCCTGTTCCTCACTGTCCACCCATCTCCAGCCTCCCCCTCTTCCTTCTTCTTCTCTTCCCTTTCCTCCTCCTTCTCAACAGCCTCCAACCAATCCTCCTCCACCTTCTCCTCACCAACCGCAACTTTCCCCTCCCCTTTCCTTCAACTTTCTTTCTTCTCCCTCCCCTCCCCACTGCCCAACTTCCTCAATGCCAACAAACGACCCGCCCACTCGCTTTTCAACAGCAGTCGGCGCCTGTGCCTGCCCCGGTCTAGCAACCTTCCTCCAAGCCCCCCTGCTCGCAACAGCGCTCCACCCGCCCTCAGCCCCTTTACTGTCCCCTTCCTTCCTGGTGATAGTAGTCTCCCCACTTGGGGCCGAGTCGACGCGACACAGCGCCACCGCGCCCGCAAGCTGCAGCCTCGCCACGGTCTTCGCCACAGCCGTCTTCAGCTTTGCCAGCGCCGCCTCGACCGCCTGCGGAGCGGGCGCCAAAGAGGTAGCGATTGCTGCGGCAGTCAGGTTAGGGACGGTTTTGATGAGTACCTCCTCCGAGGACGCGAGGAAGGACGTGGTGAATGTCAGCGCCGGGCCGGAGCGGGATGCCGCAGAGAGATCTGCGGACAAGGCGGACTCGAGCTCGTCGATTGTGAGGCCGAAGCGGGGGTGTGATAGCAGGAGAGCGTTGTAAGCCTGTGTTTCGTCCTGGCGAGTGGCTGGGTGAGCATGGGCAGGTTTGAGGGCGGACGCGCCGGTGGCGAGGCTGGCGGCTGCCTTTGCGATGCGCAGGCACTGAGCCAGAGTTTTCTTGGGGGCGGAGACAAAGCGTGGGGTTTTGAAGATGCACACGTGGCGGTGCGGTTCTGGGTCCTGGCTTTCGGAGTCGAGGCCGAAGTCTTCGGCGAGGGCGTGCAGGAACGCGCGCTGGTGCGATGGCATCGGCTTGAAGCGCAGGCGCTTCTCGTCGGGAGTACCGGCAAAGACGCGGAACTCGCGTTCTTGTGCCTGCGCCCAGTTGATGTTCTCGCGGAAGAGCTTGAGGGTGGTGTCGGAGTAGGGGATGTGGTCATCGGTGTGCGTATCCGGATCGATGTTCAATGCTTCGGCGAGCTGGCGGTTCCGTTGCAGACGGAGGCACTCTTCGTCGCACTTCAGAGTCAATTCCCGGCTTGGCCACGGGTTGAGCTTTGTCGCCTGACACCGGACCTCCTGCTTACGGTGCTGGCAGGGGCAAGTGATGAACGTCTTGGACTGGCAAGGCTTATCCTCCTTGCAGGATAAGGTGCGTGGCACTCGTCAACGCAGGTGTGTTGCATGACTTCCGAGTCTTGCCGCACGGCTGAGAGCAATGTGAGCCAGTGATGCCGGCGTCTTCGCACTCTCCAGGCCTGTGGCATGGCTTCCTGCACTGATGGGCGCCACACTTGAGCTTCTTTCCGCACGGCAAACCACATCGGCCCTCCTCAAACCAGCAGGCTGGTTCTTGAGCGTTTTCTTGCCGCAGATGCAGAGCTTCTCCACCAAGAAAGGGCATTTCGGGCAGGACGTGTCGTCGGGGTGGCACTGGTGCTGAACCGACGGATGGCCACAGGGGCTGGTTCTTGTGCACGGAAACCGGCACTCGGGCGGTCTCGTCCCGCACGGCTGCGGCGGCTGGAGGACAGTCCGGCCGCACGAGCAGCTGACCTCGTCGAAGACGGCCTCCGGGCAGGCCATGCACGGCCCCCTGTGGCAGAGCTGTTGGCAGGTGTGCCTGCCGCACTTGAGTTGGCGACCGCACACCTGCAGGCAGATATGCTCGGGCTCATAGTTCTCGTTGGCGCTGCGCTTCTGCTTCCGCCGCTCCGCCGCCTTCTTCTCGCCAGAGCAGCAGCGCTCCCCGCACTCGTGACGTCCGCAGTTGAGCTGCGCTCTGCAACCCGGAAACAGAGAGGCTGCTCGATGGTTCCCTGGTGGCATGCCGACCTGCCTGTCGTCCTCCCGCACCGGCAGGTAACATCGATATACTGGGTGCAAGGTGCGCAGGAGCCGACGTGGCATTTGTCCGGGCAGAGATGGCCACAAGCCAGAACCTTATTGCACGGCTTGTCGCAATGGGGCACTGGATCTCGACATGTCTGCCTTGCTTCCGCGGCCATGGAAGCCAGGGAAGTCTTTCCGCAGGGGCAACGGGTGACGGCGTCCGGAGAGAAGGGGCAGTTGCGGCCTCCTCGTCTTGTGGATGGCATGGGTTCTGACATGCATGTTGTCCGCAGTCGAACATCCGGCCACAGATCTTCCCGCAGCGGAATGAGCCTTCGAACCATTGGTCCAGGCCCGCCTCTTCGTCGCCAGATGGATCTTTCTTCAGTTGCCCGTAGTTGAACGACTCCAAGATGTCCTCGCGCTGGTTGCAGGGTATCTCCCGCTGCTCCTTTCCGCAATAGCAAGTCGACAACATCCGCACCTCACAAGCGCCGCACAGACCGGCGTGGCAAGGCTGCTCGCAGAAGTGCTCTCCGCATGGAAGTAGGTCGCCACAGGGTTCCTCACAACTCCATCCCTTCCCATAGTCAGTCTCGCTGCACCTCTTCGTCGATGTGTTCTTTCCGCAGAAGCAGGTCTGAGTCGGCCCCATTAGCGTACACGGCGGGCAAGGTCCGGCATGGCACATCAACGAGCACTGATGCGGACACGTCGCCCGGGTCTTTGAGCAAGTCTGCCCGCAGGTGTGAGGAGGCAAGCCGGCGATAGGCTTCGGATCGACGTCCTTGCCGCACCAGCAGTGGTACCGGCCCGGCTGGTCGATAAGGTTGGAATTGCAACCAGGACACCGCCAGCCGTCGGGCTGGTTCGGCCCCGGGTTCTCTTCCTTCGCCTTCATTTGGTTCGTGTGCCATTTCTTGACACAGTGGAGGTGGGTCACAGTCCAGCAGATGGAGCAAGACCACACCTTGGAATTGCGCAGCACTTCGTTGGTGCAGATGACGCACTCGTACTGGCGGTTATCGATATCCTCATGGATACGCGTGGGTAGGTCTGTAGCTGTGGACTTGGGTTACCCTCGGAGGTGCTCCTTGCGGTTGCTGCCTTGGAGGCGGCGCCGCTTGTGGCTCGGAACTGCGATAAGCGTGAGCTTCAGTGTCCGGAAATTGTTGGAGATGAGCGGACCTGAGAGATGTCACCGGCTGTCCCGGCACAAACTCGGGGGCAGCCGCACGCAATCCCGGCGCGGCCGAGCTGCCGGCTCCCTGATCAGAAATTGGAGGGCGTCCACGTCCTCGGTGTGAAACGACGATTGAGCGTTGGCCAGTACCACCTCTTCCACGTCGACCTCCCCGTTGGCCTGCCCCGACCTCCTTCCCCCCTTCCAGGCTGCCTATCCCGCTGGGAATCCGCATCTCCAAACTCGCTGGAGAGCCGACAACCGGTCCGGGACCGTTCATCGCAGGCTCTGGTTGTGATGGTTGGGTACCCTCGGCGGGAGCGTTTGGTCGTCTTGGCCCGTGGTGATGCGCTCTCCGCCCGCGGCCCCTCCATCCTCCTCTTCCTCGTTGAGAGGCGCTCTGTAAGGCAGATGAAGCTGCTGGTGTGTCGGACATGGTATTACTGATAGTGGGGCTCAAGCTGCCCAGCTTAATCATCGACAGAAAGGTGAAAGATGTGAACGAAGTGAGACTTCCAGTTCCCAAAGAAGCCCTCGGCCGGGAATTATTTTGTTGTGCGCTTTTTGAAATACAGCGACTTCGGACGAACACAAAGAAAAAGAAAATAACAGGCACAACAGGTGCCGATGCAAAAGTAGAAGCGAAGAGTGGTTGAGAAGGCGAACAGGGATAAAAAGCTGCCAGTTCGATGGCAAATCGCATGGTTGTTGCCCGCCGGATGAGTAACAATGAGTAATACTGTGTGAGTAGCACGGTTTGGCACTTGGCACTCTGTTACCCAGAGCGTGGCCCTTTTAGGAGACCCACTTCATGTATTGAGACATGGTGGAGTAGGTTAACAGACAGTCCAGCATCAGAGTGTTTCACTGCAACAGCCTCAAGCCCACCCGTCCGTTCCATGAGAAGTCGGGTTGCCAGGTTCTTCAGGAGGGAAAGCAGTCGCGACGTCTGGCCTTTCGAAAACGCCAGCCCATTCAGAGGCGACATTCCACGACTCTCGAGGGATACGCCTTGGCTGGTCTGAGGGATGGAGCTCTACAATTGTGAAGAGCGCAGTCCTTAAGAGCGCACACATTCAATGCTCTAGACGAATCCACTCAGAACCGTTAGTCTTGAATAAATCGCTATACTACGTATTCCGCTACCGCATGTTATCCTACAACCTGGAAATTCCGTCCAACAGGCACACCAACTCATTGCAATTCCTCCTTGGCCGACAATCCATATCCCATCCCTTTCCACCTATCCCTTACCACCAAAACACTATACTCTTCATCCTCTCCTATGAATATACCCCTACATATTTTGTTCAGGCCCAACACAAACCCGACAAGAGCCCTCCAACAATGGTATCTCCAGTCTTCCGGAGCGCCAAACGCCACTCGGTCGTGTTGACGACCGGAAATCAAAGACAAGAGACCCAGCCCCAGCCCCAACCCCAAAAGAATGCCACCACCGAAGAGACAACACAAGAGAATATGCTGTACAATGAACCGAACCGAACCGAACCGAACCGAACCAAAGGCAATATTACTGGTCAGTCAGGCGAATAATAGTGCCTGTTCTCGCCCGCCGAGAGATCAGAGGACCTCTCCTAGGCCTCAACAGCAACAGTCGCAGACGGCTGCACAGCGCTCTCAGGCTGGTCGCCCCGCTGCTGCTGCTGCTGCTCGCCACCAGCCTCGCGCTCAGCCCAATCACCCAGAGACCGCGCTTGCCGCGGACACGGATGGGCCCGCCAAGCGAGCCCTCGGGCTGCTCGACCTTGATGGCGTCCTTGGTGGCAAGAACAAGGCACTCGAAGAACATCTTGGTGGCGTCGGCCTTGGTGGTCTGCTTCTCGGGGAGGAGCTCCTGGAAGACGACGGCGGTCTTCTTGCGCTTCTCGGCGTTGGTGGCGGCATCAGCGCCGAAGAGGTCCCGGAGGATGTGCACGGCGTGCTTGGTGCCGATGGACACCGGGCCACTGTCGGCAGGGTGCACGATGGGCATGGTGGTGTCGTCAAAGTTGGGCATCGGGCTGGACAGCGCGCCACTCCTGGAATCGGGTCGCTCATCCTCGTCTTCGCCGTGGAAGACAGCGGTGTCCTCCTGGACAGGGATTTCGAGCACGGTGCCGTCCGCGGCGATGCTCTGGTTGCCAACCATGGCGCCATCTAGGCCAAGAACGGTCTCGTCCTCGGGAAGTTCTAGACGGGGCGACTTTGACGCGGTCTGCTCGTCCTCGCTGTCGATATCAGCAACACCGCTGTCCCGCTTCCGCTTCAGCTCGTTGGGCCGGATGGAGCCGAGAGACAGAAGTCCCTTCAGCTCGGGCGCCCAGCCTTCACTGCGGCCCTCGAACAGAATGTTGCTCACAAAACTGCCGTTCTTGTGGAGATGCATTAGGCCAACGATGTACGGGTCATGGGTAAGGAACGTCTGGGGCTTGAGGATGTTGTCACGTTTCGATTGCTGCTCCTTGATTTGCGCGTTCGACAGCATTGTCTGATCGTCTGGTTGGAGCAGCTTCTTCTTCTTCTGGCGCTGGGGCGCCTGAATCGTGGACGCGGTCGGGTCATCGCCTGGCTCGTACATGTCTGTGTTCATGTGGCGGCTGTATTCCATCTCGAACTCCTTTGCGAACTCCTCATCGATGTCGGACAGGGGGGACTCGGAGATGCGAGCACGGCTCATGTCGGGGCCGGCAGCGCCAGGCATGGCTGACTCGTCCCCGACGTTGAACTGGAGGCCATCGTCGCGCATTTGAGTATCGCCATCCTCGTCTCGGACGTGCACGCCGTCGCCGAAGTCGAGATCAAGGCCCGGTGAGTGCTCACGGTGGCGATCCTTGCTCGGACCCAAATCCAGCTCGCTCAGCATGTCGTCCTCGACGGGCCTTGCCGTAGGTGCATCTCTGCCAATTTCTACGCTCTTGTCCATCAGCTTGCTCGGCCCATCGTCGATATCTATACCAAAATCGAGCTCCAGGTCAAGGTCGTCCATGTTGGCCGGAGCCAGCTCTTCATCATCCCCAGTGGTGTCATGGAGGAACTGGCTGTTGTTGAAGTCCTCCTGAAGGTTGATGTCACGGTTGTTGGCAGGGCGAACAGCAACCTTGCGGCTGCTAATGGGGGCCGCGGTCACTTCCTCGAGTTGAGATGCGAGGAAATCGGAGCTCGGCGGTGGCAGCAAGTCGAGGTTATCATACGGCGTAATCGTATCGGGGAGCATGAGCGACTCTTTTGTCGTCACATGCAGATTTGTGGGGATGTCATGGTTGCCAGTGGAACGGAAGGCCTGGGTATGTCAGCGACAGCTCACGGATTGCTCGCACAAGGAACATACCATCTTGATCTTGATCAATGCCTCGTTGCAGTCATCGAGGAGGTAACGCGCCTTACGGCTGTAGATGCGGACGACGCCGAGCAGCAGCTGGCCGCTCAGGCGGAGGGCGAGAGGGGCGTCATTGGGGGCAATGATGGCGTCGACACTGTCCTGCAGGTTATGCTGCAGAATCTGGACCTTGGTAATCTTGCGCTCCTGGTTGGCGGAGAGCCATGCCTTGGCCAAGGGGCCGGTGGCACTGAGCAGTGTCCCCGACCAGAACATGGCGGTGACGGTTGCGGCGACAGCAATGAATGCAGATCAGTGACGACCCGACGGCAATACAGCAACTGTTGAGCAATCGGCAAGTGCTGGCGTTCGCGCGCGGCGAGAGGGACGCGACGGGCGGGGCGCAGCGATGGTGGGTGGGCTGTCAAGAGGTGGAGATCAGGGAAGGTAAACAAAAATCGGAACGCGTTGCGTTGTTTGGGGGATGGCGCGTAGAGCTAAGCAGCGTTGTCGGGTGGCATAGACACGCGCAATCCAAAAAGAAACTCGAGGTCGTTGAAGAAAAGTCTTCGGAGACAGAGCAATGGACTCGTGATCAGATGCGACAGCGAGCAAATACCGATGGTCGAGATGAAGAAGGGTCGACTGGCGGGTGAAGGAGGGGACGAACGAGTGGTCGGGGAAAGATCGCTTGGTGGAATGTGGCTCCGTCCGCGAGAAATTCGAGCCCCTGCGAAATTTGAGAGGCTGGGTGCTGCCCACCAGCCACCATTACATCAGGCAACACAGCGGTCACGTGGAGTGGTGACTGGGCAACTGTATCGATAACCGTACTTCGTACGTTACGATTGGATACGTAAGGTACCTTGGGTGACTACTTCGACCTTGTTGAGGTCGCTTGTCCTTTGTATGAATTGTGTGGGTATGTCGACCAGATTTGGTGCCTCTTGGCGTTTATCAATACATGGATCGAGACTCGCCAAAAGATAGTTGGCAGCCATGAGTTTGCTTTCCCTTGACTTCATGCTTCTCGGTCAATGGGAGTGGTCCTCTGGGCTCTGACGTAAGTAAATCCACGGCCAACGAGACCCGAAGTTAATCTGGACTCTTATCCAACTGTTTCTGGTCCTGACCTTGCCCGATCCAGGCGGCTACATCCGATATTCACATATCAGATGACAATGATCGTTGTCGTCAGGCAATCCGCACTTGAGAGCCCTGCCGTAAAATGTATTTGGCAGCGACCGTGTTCCCCCTGTGTCTTCCAGAGGTCCAAAACGCCAAGCGCACCGCATGCGAGACAACGCATGGTTCCTGGCGGAACCCTGTCCCCTGCACACTTGGCGAGCAATCGAACAGGGAAAGGCGAACCTGGAATAAAAACACGTTCCACAAGCAACCAGCCATCTGGCTCAGCACGATCCAGCAAAAGAATCCAGCAGGTTCCCACAAAGCACGCAAACTGGCCGTCCCATTGAAACGACCAAAAATCCGTTTCCGCACAGGCAATGGTGTTGTTTTCTTTTCCGATGTATTGACTAGACTTCGGGTACCCCTTTCCGTTCTTTTCGCCCGCCTCGCTACACCGAGCAGTCCCCGCTGTGGCTGCCATTGATGACGCTGGCTCTGGTTGTCGACACTCGCTTGGGGTCCTTTGCACCCGCCTCTTTCCATCTCGCTGCTAGCCCCCCGTACGTCAACATGGACCGATTCGCGCGGAAAGATAATGGCGATTCCCTGCCGCTCTATCGTAACTCGCCGGAGTCAGGGTTAGCAGGGATTCCGGAGGACATTCAGCGGTCATGGCCCAGCACACCGAGGATGAGCCCTCGGACGACATCTGCGGAGTCAAGAGTAGGGTCGAGGCAAAATACACCCAATACTAAGTGACGGAGGCTAATATGGTGGTGCAGAGCGTGGCCGATGAATTCTCCTCCCTGACGCCACCCGAGGTCGCGGCACGACTCAAGACATCGCTAACCCACGGCCTTAGCCCCGCCGAGGCGCTCTCGAGGTTACGTGACTACGGCCCGAACGAGATCCCCCACGACGAGCCCGAGCCGATATGGTTGCGCTTCATCAAGCAGTTTCAGGAGCCGCTCATCGTCCTGCTCCTGGTCTCCGCCGGCGCGTCGATCGTGGTGGGGAACATGGACGATGCCGTGAGCATCACGGTAGCAGTCACCATTGTGGTGAGCGTGGGGTTCGTGCAGGAATACCGGTCCGAGAAGTCGATCGAAGCGCTCAACCACCTGGTCCCCAACCACGCGCACCTCGTTCGGCAACAGGCCTCTAAGGCATCCCCGGGATCGCGCTCCCCTCATTGGCCGGGTGACCGGACACCTGACGTCGGCGAGAGCTCAGGCACGATTACCCCTGAGGAAGAGGTGTTGGAGGCGACGTCTTCTAAGGTGATGGCCGCGCAGTTGGTACCCGGGGATCTTGTGCTTTTCACCACCGGCGACCGCATCCCCGCCGATATCCGCGTGACGAAGGCCGCCGACTTGACAATCGACGTGTCGAATCTCACGGGAGAGAACGAGCCCGTCAGGGTTACCGCGAACACGCGGCCCCGTCGCGCACTCGGCGTGCCCAGCCTCGGCAGCGCTACCTTGCAGCTACCTCAGCCTTCCCTTGGCGGAGCCACTGACGGGCGTTCGGCGAAGAGGGACCATGATGGACCTCACAATATCGCCTACATGGGAACGCTGGTGAAGTCAGGACATGGCCAGGGTATCGTCTTTGCTACGGCGGCGACACACACTTCGGCACCATTGCGACCAGTGTGTCTGGAACCGAGAGCCCTCGATCGCCGTTGCAAGTCTCCATGGACGAGCTGGGCTCACAGCTCAGCAAGATGTCGTTCGTTATCATCGGGCTCATCTCCCTCATTGGCTGGTTTCAGGGGAAGAAGCTGCTCGAAATATTTACCATCTCTATTTCACTGGCCGTGGCGGCTATCCCCGAGGGTCTGCCCATCATTGTTACAGTCACTCTTGCGCTGGGTGTTCATCGCATGGCCAAGCACAACGCTATTGTCCGCAAGATGCCTAAGGTTGAGACTCTGGGGTCCGTCAATGTCGTTTGCACAGACAAGACGGGTGGGTAAAAGAACCTCTTGAGGTCAGAGCTATGCTGACTCTCGCCAGGAACGCTGACTATGAACCACATGACCACCGCCAAAATGTGGTTCTTCGGTGCTGATAATGCCTTTGATGTTGATTCCGATGATGAAGCAACAGAGACCAAGCCGGATCCTGCCACGCTCAGAATCCTGCGCATCGGTAATATTGCGAACAATGCGCGCCTCGCCCGCAAGTACACCGAGAATGGCGCCGCTGCCAGAGCTGTGCTTTCCTCGACCCAGGGTAGGGACCATACGTCGACCTACACACGGTGGGTAGGACAGCCGACGGATGTGGCCATGCTTGACCTCCTGGATCGCTTCAAAGAGCACGACATCCGCGATTCGATCGGGCACCGTGTGAGCGAGACACCCTTCAGCTCTGAACGCAAGTGGATGGGCGTCACGATTAGCAGCGAAGGCGGCAAGGGCGACAAGGAGTTTGCATACATGAAGGGTGCCATTGACAAAGTGCTCGAAGCTTGCGACACCTACGTCACCAAGGATGGCAGGGAGATGGTTCTGGATGCGGCGCGGCGGCAAGAGGCTCTGGAGGCAGCGGAGCAGATGGCAACTCAGGGTCTCCGAGTCCTGGCTTTCGCAAGCGGGCCGGTTACAAAGACGAGGAGCAGTAGGCTGCTCCTTGGAGCAACACGCCCGACAGAGCTGACAGTCCGGTTCACCACGGCGTTGAGGAGCAATACAAGGGCCTCACTTTTGCTGGTTTGGTGGGCATGAGTGACCCTCCCCGGCCTGGCGTCGGACGCTCTATTAGGAAACTCATGCGTGGCCGCGTCAAGGTCATCATGGTCACGGGCGACGCCGAATCCACGGCGCTTGCCATCGGCAAGCAGCTGGGCATGGCGATTGCCAACCCCACAGGACACTCGTCCAACCAAATCACCGTCAGACCAGTCCTCCGCGGCGACGAGATTGACGCTATGTCGGACGAAGACCTCGCCCGTGCGATGGACCATACGACCATCTTCGCGCGCACCAACCGGACCACAAGATGAAGATCATCCGGGCCCTGCAGTCCCGTGGCGATATTGTCGCCATGACGGGCGACGGTGTCAACGACGCACCGGCGCTGAAGAAGGCCGACATCGGCATCGCCATGGGCATGCACGGTACCGATGTGGCCAAGGAGGCCGCCGACATGATTCTCACAGATGATGATTTCTCCACCATTCTGCACGCCATCGAGGAGGGCAAGGCCATCTTCAACAACATCCAGAACTTCTTGACGTTCCAGCTCTCCACCTCCGCCGCGGGCCTGTCGTTGGTCCTGATCTGCACCGCCCTGGGGTTCAAGTCCCCGTTGAATGCGATGCAGATTCTCTGGATCAGTGGGTTTCACCCTTCCCTATCTCTTTTACCCCCTATAGCTAACCATATATTTGCTTAGACATCATCATGGACGGGCCTCCCGCTCAATCCTCGGCGTCGAAGCCGTGGACAAAGACGTTATGAACCGCCCTCCCCGCCGCCGCGGCGACGCCGTGCTCACCGGCCGCTCGTCACCCGCGTGCTCACCCAGGCCGCGCTCATCATGGCGGGCACCATGCTGGTCTACACGCACGAGATGCTCGACGACGGCCAAATCACGCGCCGCGACACCACCATGACTTTTACGTGCTTCGTGCTGTTCGACATGTTCAACGCGCTGACGTGTCGGTCCGAGTCGAAGTCGGTGCTGAGAGGGGAGGTTGGGTTATTTAGTAATGTGCTGTTTAACTGGGCGGTGGCCGGGAGCTTGATGGGGCAGTTGGCCGTGGTATATTTCCCGTGGTTGCAGGAGGTGTTTCAGACCGAGGCGCTTGGGTGGAGGGATTTGGCGGGGCTGGTGATGTTGTGTAGTAGCGTGTTTTGGGTGGATGAGGCGAGGAAATGGTGGAGGTATGGACGGGGGAGGGCGAGGTTGGGGGGTTATAGTCAGGCGGTATGAGAGAGGGATCAAACGGGTCATGGAGTGGGATGAGGGTCATGAAATGAGTATTGGTTATGGATGTAGAATGATCATAGACGGCCCGCAGATGCCTTGTCCAACCCATGAGAGCCTATTATACAACTCGAAACACCGCCGTCTATCATCCCTTTTTTTTCCTTCCCTCTTCAAAACCGTCGTGGAAACAAGTTGCTCTGGCTCATCGCTCCAAACTTCCTTCGCACAGTGAAACATGCTGGCCAGGAATGTGTCACGCTGCAGGCTGTGAGGCACAGCAACCAACATCTGCAGGGGGACTGCCATCAGCGCATCTCTCACGAACCAAGGGTTGAAGATTTGCTTCTGCGGAAGCACTCGCATCTGCGGAATCTCCCCCACGGCACTGCCCGCCTGTCCGAAGTTCGTGTTTGGAGTTGTCGCCCTGGGATGGGTGTGAGATGGGATTATTGGGTATAAAACGGCTGGGGTGTCACTGTTGTCGAGTTCCCTGGCATCCTTTCTCCCTCTGATTCTGACTTGGCTCAAGTGAGCCGACGCCCTACCTTTCGCCCCTACGTGAACTTCCACATAATTGTGTAATACACTAGGGCACACATGTCAACATGACACAGACAACCCACGAAGAGCGTCTCGTGAGCCACTCACTCCTACGGAAGATCGACCTCCTGCGCGAGAAAAACATTGGCAAGCACGTACCGCTGCCACAGGTAGGCGCCTGATCCGCTAGTCCATATATTTGGTTTCTTATATCAAACTAACCAGTAAAAAGCTCGTTGTCGTCGGCGACCAAAGCTCGGGCAAGTCGTCCCTGCTCGAGAGCTTGACCGGCATCCCCTTTCCGCGCGACGTGAAGCTGTGCACTCGGTATGCCACCCAAATCACGCAGCGGCTTGACGACCAGTTTGGCATCGATATCTGCATCATGCCGGGGCCAAATGCGTGGGAGGAACACAAGGCGTGGGTGGAAGGGTATCACAGGAGCATGGAATCGCTGGAGGAGCTTCGCGCGGAGTTTCCGCTTATTTCCCAGGAGGTTCGTCGAACTAAAGGTGACGGTAATGAGGGTCCGAGACTAATGTTCAAGGCAGGTCAATAACAGGATGGGCCTCCGAGCCATTCCCGCAGAAGACACGGACGATGCTAGCAACACGCTAGATGGCTATGCACCCGAGTCCGAGGAAGAGCTCCAAAAGCCAGTTAGCAGCGTGTTCAGCGAGGACGTGCTCAAGATTGAGATCCGCGGCCCCGATGTCGACTACCTGACCGTCATTGACGTGCCGGGAATTTTCCGGAATCTCAGGTCAGGCGTTACGACGAAGGAGGACATGGCTCTGGTCGAGAACATGGTGCGGGACTACATCAAAGACAGCCGTACCGTTATCCTGGCAGTGCTTGCTAGCAACGTCGATATCGCGAACCAAGGGATCCTGACGCTCGCTGAGGAGTACGACCCTAACGGGCAGCGCACGCTGGGCATCTTGACGAAGCCCGACCTGGTGACGGAGCCGTCAAACCAGGCTGCTGTGTGTAACATCGTCCGCGGCAAGCGTAAGCAGCTCACCATGGGCTATTACGTTGTCAGGGGCCGCGGCGCGGATGAAGGCGATGAGGAGTATGCGAGGAGGGAAGATACGTTTAAGAAAGAGCCGTGGAGGAGCTTGCCGCCAGAGAGGGTCGGAGTCAAGGCCCTGAAGAAGCGTCTCACGGAACTGCTGGAACACATCGCCCGGCGAGAGTTCCCAAACCTGCGGAAAGAGGTTTGTTAGATGCTCCGGGCGGCGGAACGGGAGCGAGAGGTGCTGGGACCACCTCGAAGTGACGAGCAGGAGCAGCGCAATTTCTTGATGGGCGTGGCGCGGAAGTTTGAAGCCCTCGTGCGAGCGGGCCTCGAGGCGCAATACGCCAGCCATGCTGCGTTTGCTAGAGGCGACCTCCGCCTCATCACTCGAGTGGTCAACCTCGCCGACGTCTTCAACGATCGATTCAAAAGCAAGGCTGCTCTCCGTCAGTTCGAGAAGCAGGGAGCTGTCTCAACCCAAGAGGCCATCATTGATTATGGAGGTGATTATGAAAGGGTTAATGAAGGGACTGATGAAGAGGAGAATGAGTGGTCGGACGGGGAGAACGACACGGTCTGTTGGAGGAAGATATCGACCAAGACGAATTCCCTGAGCTGACAAACATCATCAACCGCGAGTATGACATCAAAGACCCCGAACAGAACATCATGGAGTGGCTCAAAACGCTGTATCTACGATCTCGCGGCATGGACCTGGGTGCTTTCAGCACTGCTGTGTGGACAACTGCTTGGAAGGAAACAGTCAAGCAAGTGGTCCAAAATCAGCAAGGCGTTCATACACAGAGTCGTCCTCGCCATACACCGTTTCATCAACGCAGCCATCCATCTTGTTTGTATCGACCCTGTTGTTCGGGAGGAGCTGTGGTCGGCAATACTCGACGAACTGTTGCGCCGGTACGAGACTGGTATGAAAGCCGTCGACTTTCTGGTGTCCACTGAACGAGACACCAAGCCGTACACGCTGGACTGCCAATTCAACGAAAACCGTCAACGGCTCCGCGGTGAGCGGATGGCCGCACACCTTGGCTCCCAGGCCCCGTATCGGTTCGAGTCCATGGATGACACAGATGCTTTGCAGCTCACCATCGAACAAGTCCGCACGACGATGCAATCCATGTCAAATCTTGACGACATTGTCGAGAAGCTCCACGACGACCTGGCTTCGTACTACGACATCGCTCGGAAACGCTTTGTCGACAATGTGCTCAACCAGGCGGTCAACTACCACCTCCTCTTTGGCCCTTCCACGCCGCTTGGACTGTTCAGCCAAGACTGGGTCATGCAGCTGAACGCTGATCAGTTGAAGATTATCGCTGGCGATTCGCCGAGTGTCGTTGAGCGAAGGGAGATGCTGGAGAGGAAGATCGACGATCTCAGGAAGGCGAAGGACATTCTGCGGTAGTCGGGGCGCTGGCACAGGCCAGAATGTAGATTGACAATGCGTTTGTTTGAGGACACGAAGAGGGGTCACTATGTCATATATAGTTGTCGTATTGTCCTTCCTCCATGAATGGCGTTGTGCTCGATGAGATATTTGTCGGCGATGCGAAATCATCCGAGTTCAACCTGGCAGCTGTGACTGAGGGTGAACTGAAGCTGTTTGTCTCCCGGACAGGACAAAGTGCCATTCTGGCAAGACCGTATCTCCTGGGGGAGCTCGACCCACTAAACCGGCTCCAAGCGGGCCCATGTCATGGCTGATTGGCTGCTGGAGCTTAACCCTGGGCCTGGAGCACAGCACTGAGCTACAGCGCTGTCAAACATCGCGAACATCTCATGGGGCATCCTCAACCATCCACCTCACCATCCTCTGCGCTCGCCTGCAGCAATGCACCGCCATTGTCGCGCCGGCAGCCCCAATGTCAGCACTCCCCAATGGCGCCGTCAGCACTTCCTCAATTGCAACCAAGACGCCTGCCACCATCAGTAACAGCAGCATCCCATCCCGCCTTCCCACCATGACGACCACCATGAACCTCACCATCAACACCCAAAAACCACCACACCAGAAGCTCACGAATGACGACCCCTTTTCCGCCCTCCGCCAGGCAACCACCCCGCCGACGTCCGCGCCGCCCTTTCCGCCCTGCATACCCGCGAAGCATCCCTGACATCGCACCTCACCAGCCTCCGCTCCTCCCACGCGGACCTCACCCGCTCCCTCTCCCGGCTGGACAACCTGCGCGCGGGATTGGGCACCCAAGTGATTGCCGCGCGCAGCATCAGCAACACGATGCTCGCCTCGGCGTCGGAAACCGCGTCGCGCCTCTCCGGCCGCGTGCGCACGCTTGACCTGGAGAAGCAGCGCGTCGAGGACACGCTCCGGGTGGTCGAACAAGTGGCAGAGCTGAAGGCCTGCGTGGCGGGCGTCGTCGGCAGCATGGGCGCGCCGCAGGACTGGGAGGCTGCGGCCGGGTATATAGCGCGCGCAGCCAAGGTGCCCGAGGAGATTGTCAGGGGAGGCTTCGCCGCGGCGGTCGTACCGACGGTCGAGGTGCCCGACCCGCCGTGGGTTACGCTCGAGGAGGCGAGGGAGAGCTTGTGCAGCTTGTTCCTGAGGGAGTTTAAGAAGGCGGCAGCGGACGGGGATGCCGCCAAGGTGACGAGATTCTTTAAGCTGTTTCCGCTGATCGGGAGGGGGGATGTCGGGCTGGATGTGTATGGGCAGTATGTCTGCCAAGGTGTGGCGGGCGAGGCGAGGGCGTCGTTGAAGGATGGGACCGCGCCAGGGGCTGGGCCGGGGAGGAAGGACGCGGTGTTCTTTGCGAATGCCCTGACGAGGTTGTTTGACCACATTGCGCGCATCGTGGAGGCGCATGGCGCGCTGGTGGAGAGGCACTACGGGACCGGCAAGATGGTCAAGGTCATTGAGAGGTTACAGATGGAGGCTGATGTTCAGGGTGGCATCATTCTTGACTCGTGGAGCGACGACCGGACGGTGGATAGGAGGCTCACTGACGTCAAGAGCTACCCGTTCTCATTCTTGGTGCAGAGCTTCCTGCCGCAGAATCGCGGCTTTGGAGGGACACCAAGGGTCAACTCGCCAGCTGTCGGTGCAGGCACCAATGATCCTCGCAACAGTGAGGACGAGGGGGTCAACATGAGAGAGGTGGATGCACTGCTGGTGGAAATTGCCGCGATGCTCGAGAAGTGGTCTGTCTACTCTCGGTTCCTTGCTGCAAAGTGCAAGGTAGGTTAGACACTTTACAGCCTTCATGTTCCTCTAGCCGCTGACGATTCTCAGGACCCTAGCGCTCCTGACGACATTCCCCTTACTATGCCTGATGTTCTCGTCAAATCTAACTTGAGCCGGAAAGTGTCAGGCAAGCTCGTGGGGCCATATAATGCTCTCACCACTTTCTTCTTCCGGAGGTCTGTCGAGAAGGCATTTCAGCTGGACGAGTCACCCCCGGGCTTGTCCTTGAACATGAGTAGGTCAATAGACAGCAACCCTCCATTCATCATCTCGGCAGTTGACGTCGTCATGTACATCGTCAATACCGTCATCCGCAGATCCATCTCTACTTCGCAACGAGGCGTCATCGACTCCGTCATCCCCACCATCTCCAGCCTTCTCGGCTCCGACTTCGTCGGCATGATCCAGCGGAGAATGCGCGACGATTACTACCCTCGTGCCGCCGTCCAGGGCGGCGTCCCCCCCGAAGACCGGATCGTCGCCTTCATCGTGCTCATCAACAGCCTCGATATGGCCAACGAGTACCTAGCGCGCATCGTCTCCAGCTTCCTCAGCCCGCCCGAACATCACCACCCAACGGCGCGCCCAACCTTAAACCTCTAGAAGCAGCCTTCCCTTTCCAAAACGACGCCACCGAAGTCGCAGCCCGCCTCAACAACCTCAACGCCTCTTTTTCCGCCAAGACCAGCGAGCTACTCAACGAAGGGATCAAAGTGCTCTTTAGCAACGTCATCAAACCGCGGCTGCGGCCCGTCCTCACTGACACCTTCCGCGACGGGACTACACGCTCACTGAGGACGATCTCGCCGAGTGGGCAGCGCAGGACGGCCAGGCGGAGGACGATGTGCTGGAGCAGGTGCCTCGTGCGTTCGAGCACGGGTGGGAAGCACTCATGAGGCCAATCGCGCGGCTGATGACGCCCCGCACGTATACCACGCTGCTGGACCTGACGGCGGATTATCTGTCGCGGGTGCTGGAGAAGAGAGTGTGGAGCTATGCCGGGGGAAGGACCAGTCCGTATGGGGCAATTCGGATGGAGAGGGATTTCAGCGGGATTGTGGGCACGATTAGCAAGGGAAATTACGCGGTTAGGGAGGTGTTTGGACGGACGGCGCAGATACTTATGGTGGCGAATATGGAGGACGAAGAGTGGGAGGAGTTGGCGGGAGAGGAAGGCGAGGGGGAGATGGAGTGGGTACTGAGTGAGGAGGAGAGAAAGAGGGCGAGGAGTATTGTCAAGACCTAGAGGGGTATGGGTTTGACCCATATTACGGACTGGTTCTGCGTAGCAGGTTCATTGCTTCATTGCCTTTATTCTGCGAAGGTGGCATTGCCAGGTCGACTTGGCCGGTTATTAGAGGCTGAAGAGGAGCTTCTGATCTCAAGAGCTGTTGAACTTGGCGAAGTGTGTCTCGCGGCAGGCAAGACTTGAGCCATGCATGGAATGCATGGCATGCTCAACCCCGCGCTTGCCCTGTAAGCAATGCCCTCCAAACATCATCCACGGCGGGCGTTGTGAGGCCACATACTGAACCAATTTTTGCAACCTCAGCCACCACTGATTCCATTCTACACCTATCGCCCCCTTGTCTTATGATACAAGATGCCCACGCCAGAAACACCTACCGATCACCTCCACCGCTGCTGGCGCCAACAATTTTGCCCCTCATGCCTCGATGAAGCAAGCTGCTCCTGGTGTCCATTCGTATGTCTGATAAAGGTTCCCTTCATCCCTAAGCCGGCTGAGATTGACTGGAACAACTCATTAGACCCAGTCGTGCGTCCCCAACACCCACCCCCTCCCCTTCCTTGCGCCAGCATACGACGAGCACATCTGCCCGCACTGGTCCGAGAGGTGGGAGATCCGGACGAAACCGTTTGGCTGTAACGTGTCGACAGTCACTAGCCTGAGTGTGGTGGTCTCTGTGTTGGCTACGCTGATTGTTTTGGGATTGGGTTGGGGAGTTGTGGTGGTCGGGAGGTCCCGGTGGTTGAGAGGATGTTGGTGTAGCTTGAGGGTTTGGTGGAGGGAGTCAAGGTCGAGAAAACTGGGATGGAGAGATGGAGAAGGGATCAGGCCGGGATTCTCGAGAGGAATGACGGACGGGGGCGGCGGTGAGGGCCGGACACAGGAACAGGAGCCTCTATTGGGACCCGGGTATGAGCACATTGAAGTCATTGCAGTGGGGAAGACAATGGGTCGGATTGATTTAGATGTATTGGCTCAGAATTATCATCCCGAGCTAACCGGGGGAATAATCGCGACCTCGTCCCTCCCGGATTACCACCTCTTCCTCCTCAGCAGCAGTATCATCATCCGGCACGTCCACATAGGCCAGGTTTATCGTGACCAGACTGTGCTCGAGCACGCTTGACCGGATGCCCTTGTACCGCTCCTCGAGCGTGGTAAAGAGCTTCCGCAGCGGCAGCGGCGCCGGGAGAGCCTCGACATTCTTGGAGGTGTACGAGCCGGCGCTGGCAAAGTACAGAATGTTAAAGTGACCTTTGGGAGGTTTTGGAGTCATTGTCCTGGCTTCGACCTTGTTAGCGTCTGAGCTGCGATGTCGATTGCGGGAACAAAAGGTCAAAAAATCGTGGTTGTCAGAGATCTTGGTGATTTGAGAACACATCAAAGTAATTTCAGGTAATACATGCTATTGAGTGCATCATTCAACCGGATAAGAGGAAATGCCAATGGGGTTGACCTACTTACATTTTGCTGTGCTGCTCGATGTTGCATTGTCGGAGGGGAGGTGCCTCCGAGGAAAATCCAAGGCTTTAGCTAAGGTAAGCTTCGGGCAAACGCGCCATCACGTGCGCTGCCCTTGAAGGTAGCTCAAGACATCTTGCGTCTTGCCAGCCTTTGAGGGTGCCAGGCTCCTGCTCCAACCTCTTGGCGAAGGCGTGCAAGACGACTGCTTGCGGCCTCCTTTTTCCCCGATGAGGGAGGGAAAGAGTTGGAAGCTTCTGCCCCAGCTCGAGGAGAATTTATCTTGGAGCGCGATGTTGGGGAATGCTTTGATTGGTCAGTGAAGGTCCCACTTTGAACGCAATCCAGTGGGGCCAAACCGGTTTCAAAGTTGGACCGGGCTCCCGCTGCCTCTGCCGGACGTACTATGCATCAGTCCATGCCGACTCCGCCTGTCTCCGCGCGATGCCGCAGGCCGCAGGCCGCCGCGGGTGCATTTGGTCCCAGCCCAAGCCCAAAAGCGGAAGGCATCGCCGTTGCCTTTCTCACCACCAAGGCAAAAGAGCAAGGGGAAGAAGGACTCTACTGGACACTAGATGCCGAGAAAGACGGTATTTCCATCGAAATCGTGATGGTAGGATCACTTGGTCGGAGGACTCGGATGAGGAGAGATCGGAACGCTGGAGTGATGTAAACATAGACATAACGTTATGACGATTTGAGACTATCTTGATGGGATACTCCTGGGTGTATCTTATTTTCTTCTTAAAGAATTGTTATTTTATTCATTTTAATTTTATATATTTTATTTTTTTAGTTTTCATTTTTTTTTTATCTTACTTTTTCTCTCGTCTTCGTTTGTTTCTTTCCACTTCTGTTTGGACTTGCCCCTGGATTAATACCACACCCACTCCTGGAAGTATGCGTTTGTTTCCAGATATATCAGCCCCGACACGTCTAAGATGTGACGAACTTCAAATGGAATCAAAAGGGATTTCGCATTGGGTATCACGACTGCTCGCTTAGGACAACTTCGCAATCCTCTCCTCAAGGTCCTTAACCCATCCGGACATCACGCCTACATTCTTGGCCATGGAGGCATCTCCTTCCCTGATGGCACCCTCCACCTTCTCCAATCCCTCTCGCCACTGCTGAATCTCACCAGCCATGTCAGCCTGCTTCTGCTCCAGACGCGCCAAAGTCTCCGAGGCCGTCGCCGCGTCAGCATGGATCATGCGCAGCGACCGGAGACGATCGAGCAGAGGCGGCAGAGTGGTGTCAAGCTCTCAATGGTTGTAGAGTTCCATAGAGGGCATTGATCTTGGCCATCTGCTCCGAATCCTCGGGGGTGAGTTCAGACGCAGGCGCAGCCCCTGCCGACGCGAGCGCGTCATGGGCTGCCTTGGCGTTCCGGCGGGCCTTCTCCAGATTCTCGGCCTCTTGCGTGAGCGTCCGTACCCTTCGGCTGATGCTGTCCAGCGACGGGACAGAGGCTTCAGAGAGGGTTGAGATCTGCTTGTGCAGTTGCTCAAGGAGGGTATGATGGCGCGTGGTAAGCCGTTTGAGTCAAACTCGGGCATTGCTGTGGAGCCGACGCCTAGCGCCTTCTCCAGAAGGACGAGCCGGCGGTCGAAGTCAGCGGCCTTAGCCAGGGCGTGCGTCTGCTCATAGCTCGGCGCATAGGTTATCGTGTAGCTGGCGCCGTCGCTGGGCTGGCCGGGAGCCTCTCCTCCAAAGTCTGCTGGTGGAGGGAGGATGATGGAGCGGGACGCTGGAGTCTCCTCGAGCTTTGAGATTTCGTCCAGTGCCTTGCTCAGTGAATCGATTTCGTCTTCCGCGACTCCCGCATCTTTTGGTTGCTCCGCCGCCGCCTTCTGCTTCCTGTACTCCGCCTTGGCTTCCTCAATTTCCCTCTTCAGCCGCGCAATCTTTCGCGCGAGATTCCCTGCATCGTCCTCGTCGCTCAGGTCGCCCAGCTCCTCGGTCCCGTCCTCCAGGATGCGGTGCCGTCGGGTTGAGGTCTTGTACGATTTTCGCTTGTTGGAGAGGCGGTCTGAAAAATCCACATCGCTCGCGTCTACCGCAGCCGGCATAAACCTCGACCGGGCCTGATCTATCCGCAGCCGCGACCGCGAGATTCCAGCGGCATCGTCGTCCTCCTCATCGTACTCATTGTCTGAAGGCGACCGCACAGTTGTGGGCTGTCGGCAAAGTCAGCTTGGGCTCTGCCCATGCGCTGGCAAGACGTACTGGAACTGTCGAATGATCATCGGTGAGCTCTGGGGTCTCGTAGATGTCTGGCGCCGAGTCCTGCCCACACAATGTTGGTTAACCTGGCTGCCCTGTTCCCACCGTCAGGTTGCAGACTGACCAAATCCGGGAGCGCTGCGTATTTCCTGTTCGAAGCCATTGCGGTGGCGCAGAATACTCTGCCTGTAAGCCCGCAATCACAACTCGGGCTGGTCGCCTTTTCGTTCAGTGGCTGCGAGGAATGTTAAGGGTCCAGTTGTCCAATCCTCTCAACCGGGAGCTTGGACAAAGGAGAGACCCACTTTTACCCCAAACGCGTCTCCCAGCCGAAGGTGTGCACACGCGCCTTCCTTACCGGGACTCCTGTACTTCCAGATCTCTCATGCAAGGGCAACCACCAGAAATACACAGACAAGCTGCGGTTCTGAATGCAGTTCCAGCCACTTGATAGTCTGGATTTCGACACACGCGGCTCCCATTACTGTCAACGCCGCCTGTCCGGTGCATCTTAACTACACCCTAGCCAGATTCCCCGGGCCCGGAATGCACCTTCCCTGGGTCCGACACATCATCTGTCCACTGTCTTTTGCTGATAACCAGCAATATCTGACATTGCTACCTATCTATCCTCCACCACCAACCCTCATATCAGTGGAGCGTCCGCCTCTGAACCACCAAGATGTCTTCTTCCAAGCGCTTGTCGGCCTCACAACAAACAGTCCGTCCCTCGCCTCCTAAGCCGCATTGGTAACCCTGCCACCACAAGGAAGATGCCTGAGGTCGATATCAACGCTCCCCGTTAAGCAGCTCTGACTTAAGTGAGGAGGACGGACTGCCAACCAAGACAGATATTCAGCCCACTCGCTTTGTCAAGAGCAGTCAGGAAGGCCGCAATCTAGCTGGGATACCACGGATTATGAGTCTAGCAAGAAGTCTACGACACCGGCGTTTCGATTTAAGCGGACTCGAGCATCGGAACGGCCAGCTTCTACTCAGGAGCCTAGGTTAGGCGTGAAGGATACAGATTCCAAGTCCGATATGGCCCGAGGCCGGTGAAACATCAAGCCCTCCACCCTCCAAGAAGCTTAAGAAGAGTCCGCCAGGTGATGGGGAGCTGGGAAGTCATTTCGATCTACGGACCCTTTCCTTGCGCCAAGAAGCAAGCCCAGCGGCGACTAAAGACCTTCGGTGGCAGGGCTAGGCAGGAGACGTCACCGGCAAGGACCTTCAAACCTCCTCCGCCAAAGGAGGACACGCCAGATTTGGGAAGCCCAGAGAAGAAGAAGTTTTGCCTTCCTTCATCCCCGTCAGAAGCCAGCGCGCCCGCTTCCTCCCCTGCCCGGAAGTTCAAGGCCGTCCCAGCCAGCGATCTTGGCTCACCCCGGAAGCGCATCCCGCCGCTTCGAAAGAAGTGGCTCAAGATGTCCGAGGAGCACCCTGAGGAGGAAGAATCACAACGCCCAATCTTCCGCATTCCCGATGAAATCCCCGAACCCGACATCATCCTCCGCGAAGACGAAACCATCCTCTCCCCCCCAGCCGGCACACCCACCGGCTCAAACCTCCCACAATCCGTCTCCTCCCTCCCTCACAGACCTCGAATCTATCGACCTCACCCGCGCTGCATGCTTTGCAACGAAGAAGTACCACAGGGCGACTTGGACCTCTTCAAATCGCGCCACCCACACATGACAGTCTCCAACATGCAAAAGTTCTGCCAGCATCACAAGCGACGCTCGGCTCGCGATACGTGGACCGCCAAGGGCTATCCAGACATCGAGTGGCACCGCCTCGATTCCCGCATCGCGCAGCACTATCCGGTTCTTAAGGCCATCCTCCTGCGCCAGCAAGACTCGCACTACCTCAGCTTGTTCGAGGATTCGATCCGCGGCGGGCGCAACCGCACGCTGCTCCGCTCCGACGCGAACCTCACGCCGGGGTACTATGGTATCAGAGGGTTGCGAGCCATGTCGGAGAACCTGATGGGGGTTTTGCGACGCTGCTGTATGAGACGTCGCTGCGGATAAGCTGGTGTCGGCACGGGGGCACACGACGTATCTGCAGTCGGTGCTGGTGCCGGAGCTGGCGGTGAGGCTGGTCATGGAGGATATGGGGGTGGGCGAGGAGGAGGCGAGAGGGGTGGTGAAGGAGAGTAGTGCAGTCGGGGAGTTGTTAAATGATGAGGTTCCGGATGTGGTGGTGGAGGAGAGGAGCGAGGAGGAGCAAGAGTGAGGACGAGGAGGACTGAGGGGAGGGGTGGGCTGCTATTGGGGTTCTTTTTGAGAGAGCATATTGTGGAAGCAACATTGTACTCGAGCTATATCGTGTGCGAACTTATCATTTGGAGCGTCACAGCCAGTGGTTCCCATGTCCCTATAGATTGTGCTCATCTGGCTTCTTCATCAGAGTTATTGTACTTGATCAGGGTCGTGGAAGCCCCAAGATACCCGCAGTTGTAACTATCAACCATGCCAGAACAGCAATGTTCCCATCTACGTCAGAGCGACTGTTGCGCTGAAACTACAAATCCGTGGAGGATTCACATGTTTGTTTCAAGGAGAACGAAACTGTTACCGCCAATCCTCCGCATGTGGGTCGGGGAAGCTTGCCTCGGGCAAGGGACCCAACCAGGTTCGCTTCTCGTTGCCATCTCTTGTACTCTCCTCTCCGTGGTGTTTGTTTTCGACAAGGGGTGGAACAATGTGGCTGCTCGGGGAGATCGGGGATGTCCCACGATGAAGACCCTGGTCACGCCCCATTGTGAGAGCTGCTCATCATGCACTCTCTTTTGTTCGCTTGCGGCCTGGTCCTCCAACATACCATGCAGTACTGTGTAGGGTTATCATTGGCTCCTCTCTCCGTTCCTTGTTCATCCCTTTTACCGGCCAGACAGCAACTCTGCCAAGCAACTGATGGGCGCTCAAACCGCCAAAGAGGGAAGTACCCCTGAAACTGACCGAGGAAACAAGCTCCCGGGGATAATGCGGACGGAGGTCCTTGTTGTGGATGTCTCCAATGAAGTGGACACTGACCGCCTCACTTCAGTCTTTGGCTGATCCGGACTCCTACTGTGGGTGGGAGCGAACCGTTGTGCCACCTGTACTGGTACGTGCATGTCCATCTTATCAGAACATTCCCATGTGCATTTGCTTTCCCTTTCCATACCGCGTTTTCTTTTTCTTCGTTAATGACTACTATTTCTGTAACCCATCCCATCACAGTCATTGAAACCCCCCGGACCCAATCGCGGGGAACTGTCAGCCATTCGGCGGGGAGCCGGAGTCTCGGGGTGGGCCCAGCTCTGCCGTCAAACAAAGAGGTGGATGTCTCATCTGGGGTCAGGACTTTAGGGAGGCACGTGTGTATGGCACACCCTCTTTTGTGTTGATGGCGGAACAACAGGTTTCGCGGGCCAGCCTGATCAGTCCTGCTCAGAAGGGTTACCGAGATGAGTTGATGGCTCGTCGTGGTCAGGAGATCTGAGCCAATCTTGATCTGCCCATGCCCCACGTTGGGAGGGTCGCTGGAGGGCAAGCGCGGATGGTCATGTGAAGACGGTATCTTCACTTGATGTCTTCCCAATTGTGATGAGCAACAGGGAATTGAGCTTCAAGGTTAAGAATACGAGATCTATTGTTGAATGGGTCCTTGTTTGCTTGATCACACTTTGTTGCAGCTTTACTAGTGGTTTTGTTGATGAGACCTGAGTGGAGCTGCCCAAGCTCTCAAGTGGGATCCCTCCAGGTTCGAATCGATACGCGAGTGCCAGATCCGTCTCGGCAAGGTGCACGGTCCATCTGCCCTTTTTTAGCACCGGGCTGAGGTGCTGTGTTCCACGACATGGAGGATGCAAGACAGGAACTCCAAGAATAACATTTGGGGGCCAATTCACCTCAGTAATCGACATCACATGCAGATACCATTCCACTACGCTGCTCTCCCTCTTTCACATTGCTTTTTTTGTGACCAGCATCTCCCGCGGCCATGCGTGGTGACAGAGCGCTCAAACAGCCTCAGGTCCGAGCTCCCATTCTTCGATCGCCGGGCGGGGCCACGCTGGTTCGAGATCTGAGCTGACGCTGCTCGCGACCGCTCGGATGGCTGAGAGTCTTGGATTACCCTATGGCACGAAGTAGAACCCTAGCTGGTATCCTAAAGTAGTGCGGGAACTTCGGTCAGTGGAAATGGATGAGGCCGAATGGGAATTGGAACTGAGATGCAAGGGACTGGAGTTTGACGACCCGGGCCGCCTTCTCGAGTCTACATCGATTGTCTGGAGCTCGTGGATCCGATTGACCATCATAATGCCGGAATTCGAGCAGCAGAAAAAGAACCCCTTGCACCTACAAAGCAACCAAGAGAACCTCGATATTGGCACGGGGCATCTTCGAGCTGGAGGTTCCCAAGGCTCCAGTACTGCCCTGCTTTGGGAGCTTGCGGAGTCAGCACCGGAGTGCAGGCCGGCTACGGACTCCACATGTTCGCGCTGCTATCCGGCCGCTCGCAATCAACATTAGCATCGCGACTGCCGTCCCCACTCGCCGCTGAGTCGAGTCAAGTTGGCGAGCAGCAGCACAAAGGAGCGGCGAATTCCAGTGATTTTGGTCGTTTCACAGCATCTCTCTGATCATTCCTCGACGGTTCAGAGCAGGAGATTCGGGCAGTGACTAAATCAGACGCTGGTTGGTGCATTTGGCGCAGCACAAGCTCCTTCCCAGCCGTCAGACCCCTGCCCCCGTTGCAGGTGCCGTGGGGCTGTTCTCCGCAGCGCTGTGATCCCGCCCGCGCGGGCGCTGTGATGAGCACATCCAATCCACCACCAAAGCCGAGCCCAGCCCAGCCCAGGTCCACCGGCCCACAGGCCCGCAAACCTCCGCCTTGCTGCTCCTGTGTGCGAGCACTGCTCCAGAAGGTGACGCCGCTCGCACTTTTCGCCCGACCCCATCCACTTTCCAGCGCCATCGCATCATTGTGGCCCGCCCCAAGTAACACACGGACGAGAGACGACGCCAACGACGCCAACGACGCCAACGTCGAGAAGCAGCAAACAGCGACCAGAAACATAGGCAATGACCTGACCGACGCCCGCCCATCTCCTGAAACGAGACGAGACGAGCGTGGAATGGCACTCGCCCACTGAGAAGCGTCTCCCTCTTCCCACGCGGGTTGCTGCTTGCTTGCAGCTGGTGACAATGCCCCAACCCAACGACGGCTCCGCTTCAGCTCCATGACGGGCTCCAGCACCGACAGTGCGAGATCCAGCATCACCGCGAAACCACTGCCTCTGACCCGACGACTCCTTCACTCCCAAACGTATCTGGCTCAGGATACAATGCCTCCAGCAGATTCGCCCAGCATGGATCGCGACGGGCCGCTCCCTCGCGCCTCAAGACAGACGACAGCGGGAGTCTCGGACGGTGAGTCTCCCATCTCTGCCAAATTGCTTTTTGCTGCTCCTCCTTGCCCGCAATCACACCTTGAACGCGGACTAACCGAAGTGCCCTGTGTCGGCGCTGCCAACCTAGGTCTGTGAAGGACTCCGACGGCCAAGTCTCGCCGACCCACGGTTCGCGCCTCGCACTGTCCCCCTCCTGTCAACTCTAATGCCCCGATGCGCGAGCACTCGATGAGCGACTTGTTTGATTACCGCCGCGATCTCGCAATCTTGGACCCCGCTGGCGGCCGGTCGTCACGAAACCAACAGACGAACCTGGCCACCGGCTCGCTTAGCCACATCGCGCCCTGGATGGCCACCACCACCAGCGGCTCCTCGGCGCTCCCCGCTGGCGACCCCTCAAATGCCACGACTTTCTTCAACGACGACTCGACCGACAATCTCTCACTCAGCTCCCAGCTCTCCCCCGGCATCCGCACCTCCCTCAGCCGCCCCACCCCTGCCGGCAGCACTGACTCCCCCGACGCCGCATACTTCACCGACGAGAGGCGCCCGTCCATTGCTAGTATCGCTACAACCGCGAGCAGTCACGGGTCAAGGGCCAGCGGACCAAGAGGAGGGTTCCGGAAACTGCAGGGGTTCTTTGGCGAAGAGTTCCCGGGGAGGGACTCGTCCGATATCAGCCTTCCGGCGCATTCCGGCTCGGGGAGGGAGCAGCGCTCGCACTCCTACAGCACCAACCGGACGCACAGGGACCGCAACCACTCCAACGCCACTGACCATCCGCGAGATGGTTCGCCGGTGTCCCGGCCCCGCACTCCGGTGCCGGCTCCGGAAGTGGTGCCGTTTTTGTACCAGGAAGCCGATGTACGTGCTATGACCCACACCCTGCTTTTAGCTCAAAACCTTATTCTCCCCCTTTTCTCCTTTGGGCATTTTTCCAACCCAAACAGCCAATGTTTTCCTTTCCCCGCGGGCCCCTGCAAAGCAATCTCCTTTGTTCGCTTTCGGCACGATGCGCATCCTAACACTGAGTGCCGCCGCCTAGGACATTGCGCGATACGGCGAAGCCCCCGTACGAGACATACTTAGCGGACCAGACCGCGAGCGCTACGTCACCGACGGCTCGTCGCAAAACCCGCCAAAAACCTCCGGTTCCGGGCGGTCCGGCCACTCAATCGTGCACCTGCCCGGCCACCACAGGCACAACAAGAGTAACGAAGATTCGAGGGCGCTGCGGCCGTCCATCAGCAGGGAAGACTCAATAGCAGCCGTCGCCAAGGAGCGCAGTGGCTCGACGGCAATGTACGGGACAAGATCGCGCGCCCAGAGCCCCGCGCCGAGCGCGACGGGTAGTTACTGGAGCGCGAAGACCGCTGTCGGCAGCGACGGACAGACATCCCCGGGCCACCATCACCACAGGCGGCGCATATTTAGTCGCCTGCGTGGGAAGAGGGAGAAGGATGACGGCGCCGATTTGAAGAAGCTGCCTGCGTCCTCGCAGTCCCTCCAAACACGGCCGCCGAAGCATGAGTTCCCCTTGGGCGACGGGCATCACCCCAAAGAAGCCGAATGGCCCGGGTCGCCCGACGCCCGCGATGCATACGGACTGCGACCGGTTACATACGGGGCGCGACCTTCAACAACAAGTTCCCCTTTTCCTCAAAGAAGTCTCGGTCGATCAAACATGACGATATCGAGGAGAACATTGGGCCCACCGACAGGCACGAAGCCCACGGCGGCGGCGGCAGCGGCGGCGGCGGCGGCACCATGTTCCACCTTGATACAAATCTCAACGATATGGAGGGCATCCTCAGCAGGCCGTTGCCATTGACGCCAATGGACCCCACCGAGATACTCAAGGATCTCGACTTTGACAAGCTGCCAATAAAGCCACCGATCCCAGCGGGGCATGGAACGCTCCCGACAGCTGGGCAGTCCGTCGCGGGGACGAGGCGCTGGCGCACGCGGGGAAGCCGACGACATACTAGGGAGCCCGCCGAGGCCGGAGGAGAAGTTGACCAACTACTGCATCCGCGTGTTTAGGGCAGACGGAACCTTTGCAACTCTCCAGATGTCATTGGACGCCACGGTGACGGACCTCATCCAGCAGATCGTCAAGAAGTCGTACGTGATCGACGGCGTCGAGAACTACAACATCGTGCTCAAGAAGCACGATCTGATCAGGGTGCTAAGCCCTGTCGAGCGCCCGCTGTTGATGCAGAAGCGCCTGCTCCAGCAAGTCGGGTACGAGGACCGCGACAGGATAGAGGACATCGGGCGGGAGGACAACAGCTACATCTGCCGTTTCATGTTCCTCTCGGCGCGGGAGAACAATTTCCACACCATCACAAACGACGTCGGATTCGGCCGCATGCAAAACTACCGCCACGTCGACATGTCCGGACGCAACCTGACCACCATCCCCGTCATCCTCTACTCCAGAGCCCACGAGATCATCTCCCTAAACATGTCGAGGAACCTTTCCTTGGACGTGCCGCGGGACTTCATCCAATCCTGCACGAACTTACGCGACATCAAATACACCAATAACGAGGCCCGGAAACTGCCACCAGGCCTGAGCCGAGCGAGCAAGCTGACGATGCTGGACGTATCCAACAACCGTCTGGAGCAGCTGGAGCACGCCGAGCTGGACAATCTCTCTGGACTTTTGAAACTCAACCTTGCCAACAATCGCCTGAATCGCTTGCCTGCCTATTTTGGGGCCTATTCGGTGTTGCGGACTCTGAATATCTCATCGAATTTCTTGGAGAAGTTCCCTGCATTTCTGTGTGATTTGGAAAGCCTTGTCGACCTGGATCTCAGCTTCAACCTCATCAGCGACCTGCCAGACGCCATCGGCAAACTGGCTAACTTGGAGAAGTTCGTCATCACGAACAACCGCCTGACCGGATCGTTCCCGGATTCTTTCGGGAATCTGAGCAACCTCCGCGAGCTCGATATCAAGTACAACACGATAGGGAACATCGACGTGATCGCGCAGCTTCCAAAGCTCGAGATTTTAACTGCCGACCACAATTCTATCTCTCAGTTTGTTGGCACGTTCGAGAGACTCCGCAGCCTGAAGCTCAACTCGAACCCCATCACGAAATTCGAGCTCAAAGCTCCGGTCCCGACGCTCAAAGTTCTCAACTTGTCCAACGCCCAACTGGCAAGCATTGATGAGTCGTTCAACAACATGCCAAGTTTGGAACGGCTGGTCCTCGACAGGAACTACTTCGTCTCACTACCGAGCCAAATAGGCAACCTTCGAAAGCTCGAACATTTTAGCATAGCTCACAATCGGTAGGCCAGCTGCCGCCCGAGATTGGGTGCCTCACCGAACTCCGCGTGCTCGACATCCGCGGAAACAACATTCGGAAGCTTCCCATTGAGCTCTGGTGGGCAAACAAGCTCGAGACTCTCAATGCATCCTCCAATGTTCTGGACAACTTTCCGAAACCCGCCTCCCGCGCCCCTCAGCCCCCTGACGAATCAAGCAGTGCAGCCAGCTCCCTCAGCAGCAAGCTGTCGGGAACGACCCGCGCTCTGTCCCCCATGCCCAGCGTCGAGGAGCTTGATGATGATGATGATGATTCGTCCAGACGCCCAAGCCAGGCATCGAGCACGCTGCTCAGCGTCGGCCCATCGCCAGTCCCTAGGGATGGCGACAGGAAAAGCTCAATGGTCTCGCTGTACGGTAAGGGCGGCCGGAAGACGTCGGTGGTTTCGCGGAGCACACAGGGCAGCAGTACCACCCCGACGCCCATGATGAGCTCCCTGAGAAAGGACTCCGGCCTCTCCTTGCTCTTGACCCACACGTTTGCGGGCTCCTTGCGGAACCTGTACCTTGCGGATAACCAGCTGGACGACGACGTCTTTGACCAGATTACGCTTCTCTCGGAGCTTCGCGTTCTGAATCTCTCGTACAACGAGCTCAGCGACATGCCCCAGCGCTCAATCAAGAGCTGGCCGCAACTCACTGAGCTGTACCTCTCGGGCAACGACCTCACGGGTCTGCCGGCCGACGATCTCGAAGATTATTCCTGTTGCAGACGCTCCACATCAACAACAACAAGTTCACCAACCTCCCAGCCGACATCTCGCGGGCGAGGAGGCTCGCCGTGCTCGACTGTGGCAGCAACTCGCTCAAATACAACATCGCCAATGTTCCCTACGACTGGAACTGGAACCTTAACCCGAACCTGAGGTACCTCAACCTCTCCGGCAACAGACGCCTGGAGATCAAGCAAAGCTATCCCAGCGTGGTTCCGCAGAACCGCGAGCAGTACACGGATTTCAGCCGCCTCACAAACCTCCGCGTCCTTGGCCTGATTGATGTCACCCTCACACAGCCCAGTGTCCCCGACCAGAGCGAAGACCGCCGTGTCAGAACGTCGAGCTCATTGGCTGGATACATGCCGTACGGCATGGCCGACACACTCGGCAAGAACGAGCACCTGTCCACCATCGACCTCGTCGTTCCTCGCTTCAATGCCTCCGACTCCGAGACGCTGCTGGGCCTGTTTGATGGCCAGGCGCTCAGCAGCGGCGGTTCGAAGATCGCCAAATATTTGCATGAGAATTTCGGCAACTTCTTTGCGCATGAACTGAAGGAGCTCAAGAGCAACCAAGGCGAGACGCCCGAGGATGCTCTGAGGCGCGCTTTCCTGGCGCTTAACAAGGATCTCGTCGCGGCCGCGATCCAGCACACTGAAAACAGGCCGCTGATGACACATCGCGGCTCGCAGGGCTCGCTCGTCCTCAGCAAAGAAGACCTCAACTCCGGCGGCGTCGCCACGGTCGTCTACATCGACGAGCAGGAGTTGTATGTCGCCAACGTCGGCGACGTCCAGGCCATGCTCATCCAGACCGACGGCCAGGCCAAGATGCTGACCAAGAAGCACGACCCGGCGGACCCCCACGAACGCTCACGCATCCGGGACGCCGGCGGCTGGGTCTCGCGCAATGGGCGCCTGAACGAGTCTCTGGACGTGTCGAGGGCGTTTGGCTATGTCGATATGATGCCCTCGGTGCAGGCCGCGCCGCACGTTAAACACCATACGATCGGCGACCAGGACGAGTGCATCCTCATCGCGACCAAGGAGGTATGGGAGTATCTGACGCCGGAGCTTGTCGTCGATGTGGCGCGCTCGGTGAGGGGTGACCTGATGCGCGCGGCGCAGAAGATCCGCGATCTCACCATGGCCTACGGCTCGAAGGAGAAGATCATGGTGATGATGCTCAGCGTTGCGGACCTCAAGCGCCGCCGCGAACGCTCGCGCATGCATAGGGGCCAGAGCATGTCGTGGTTTAACTTCCCTCAGGACGACACCGCTCTTCCGGTTTCGACGCGCAGAGCCGGAAGGCCAAGGTGTGGGCCCGCTCGACTCGACGCTGCAGCGTCTCGAGGCCGAGGTGCCTGCTCCGACAGGCATGATTGCCATCGTCTTTACCGACATCAAGAACTCGACACAGCTGTGGGAGACGTATCCCGAGGCCATGCGATCCGCCATTAAGCTGCACAACGAGGTTATGCGCCGGCAGCTGCGGCGCATCGGCGGCTTCGAGGTCAAGACGGAAGGCGACGCCTTCATGGTGTCCTTCCCGACGGCGACTTCGGCCCTCCTCTGGTGCTTCGCCGTGCAGACCCAGTTGCTAACGGTCAACTGGCCGTCGGAAATGCTCAACTCCATCAGCTGCCAGCCGACCTTCGACCGCGACACAACAAACTCATCTTCCGCGGCCTGTCTGTCCGCATGGGCATTCACTGGGGCGAGCCGCTCGCCGAGCCCGACCCCGTCACCCGCCGCATGGACTACTACGGGCCCATGGTCAACAAGGCCAGCCGCATCTCGGCGTGCGCCGATGGTGGCCAGATTACCGTCTCGTCCGACTTCATCATGGAGATCCAGCGCTGCCTCGAGACCTACCAGGAGTCGGCCGCGCCGACAGAGGAGGACGACTTCGCCGACGACGACGGCTTCGCCAAGGCCATCCGCAACGAGCTCCGCTCGCTGTCCAGCCAGGGGTTTGAAGTCAAGGACATGGGCGAGAAGAAGCTCAAGGGCCTCGAAAACCCAGAGTATATCTACTCGCTCTACCCCCACGCGCTGGCCGGACGCATTGACCAGCACAACCTCCACGAGCGAGCGCAATCGGTAGCTGCGGGTGAGGGCCAGAAGCCGGCGATGCTGAGTCCGGATAGCCAGCTGGCGATTAACACGGAGGATATCTGGGCTTTGTGGCATGTGGCGCTGAGGTTGGAGATGTTGTGTTCTTCGCTCGAGGATGAGGGCGGAAGGGGGCTGCAGCCGCCTGAGACGGAGTTGATGGAACGGATGAGGCAGAGGGGTGGTGAGGTGACGGAGCGGTTTTTGGTGAATTTTATGGAGCATCAGGTTAGCAGGATTGAGGTAGGTTTCTTTCTTTCTTTCTCCCCTCGTCCCCCCCATCCCCATTTCCCACTTCTTATCATCTTGATGGGACGGACTGGCTGACCGACGGACTACAGACGTGTGTCTCGACCCTCGCCGTCCGCCACCTTGTCCTCGCGTCCGACCCCATCCGCCAGCTCAACGACCTGCGCGCGCCCATGACCCAGGTGCTCGACACGCTGGCCGAGCAGCTGGCGCTGCTGGGGCGGTACCAGGCGCGGTTTGGCCCACTCGTTGCAGACGAGCCGGCCGTACTGGCCTCAGCGCCCGTTGCCCAGCAGCAGGCGTATCTCGATACGAATCTGGGACGGGCTTGTTGACGATGTCGTGCCGGAGGTGGAGCGGCCTGCCGGTGGTTGGTGATGGCTTGGTTGAGATGGAGTCCAACGGGTCGGGCATGGATACACCGAATTCGTCGCCTTACTAAGTGGCTGGCTGGTGGTCGGTCGTTCTCTTCGCCGTGCTTTTTCTTTGGTGTGTGTTGCTCTCGCACCGGTGGAAATATCTCTTGCGTTTCTTTCCTCCGTCGTCATCATCGGCATCGTCATCCGTATGCTTATATATACCCACACCCGTTTTTGTTTCAAAGGCCGCGGTTGATGTCGTGTCCGGTTACTTAGTTGGCACACGGACGTTTACCCGGTCTTTCTGATGTACTCGAAGGCATGAGGATGATTGCTTGGTGGTGGTGGATGGCTCGTTTTTGATCGCGTGCTTTTTTATGGGGAACTTCAACGAGGCAAGATAGCAAGCAAGGGACTTTGGAGTTGGGCGTTCTTGTGGGAGCCGCGGTTTTGGATAATGGGCGGAGCTTTCCTTTTTTTTTTTTTTTTTTTTTTTTTGGGTTGGGGAAGGGTGGGGGGATCTCAGGTTGTCTGGATTGGGAATAGGTTGAACTGGGCTGGGCTGGAGTACTGCACGGGGAATTATTGGATTACGGATTATTAGCATCTTCACGCTTGGGTGCCCTTGGGGGGTTGATGTCCGGAGGATGTGCATGTACGAAGTACTGGTGAGGTGCACTATCCTTCTACCCCTGTTGATGTCGGATTCGGCGTTGTACTTCGTCGGCCACAGAGGCATGCATGGTTTTGATGGCATTGCTATGTCAAGAGTATCCATTGTCTGCTATTGTTAAAGTTGTCTACTGTTAAAGTTGTCAACCTACAGGGTAGTGGAGGAATTTATTCTTATTGGGGTTGACCTGGGTTGTTTGCTGCCTTGCTTTTCTGGGTCCGGTGACATCGGATATGCGGGTTTGATGTCTTGGTGATGTGGTTCTCTCAATGGTGGGACATTGGCCAACTTAGAGAGCCTCGTCGATTTTGGGTCTGCTGATGAGGCCGTCGTTTATTCCCTACCCCAAGCATGGCATTGGGAATGGTAGATCATGGTTTTGACTTGACATCCCAGGACAAGTGACGCCGACCTGTGATACTAAGTACATCAGAGAAGCTACCTCTAATAACTACCCGATACTCTGTGCAGATGACTTGTCGTGGTACAGTACATCACACCGTTTGACAGCCATCTGCCCCTTAGAATACTTGACCACCGAGTAGACTCCTCCAGCGCGAACCAGGACGGAGCTAGACCGCAAGGCGGGCGGGTCGACTGGAGAGGCTGGAGGAGATTGTGACTGGCATTGTGAGGCTGTGTCCTGCCATTTGGGCGAGGGATAAAAGAGGGACACAGAGACCATGGGCGATTTCGTAGACAATGATCGTCCAGTTGGGTGGAGTGACAGTTGGCACGGCACACGAGCTCCTTCGCATCCAGCCAAGGGAGCACGAATTGACAACGAACAATATATTCCATTCAGTGCTCTATATCATAGTCCCCCACAGAAGCATGGCATGGCATGCATCATCCTTCAGATCTCCCTTGAGACTGGATCCGGGGATATATGAGTGAAAACCTGCTCACCCCTTTCCTCAGGCAAGCGGCATGATTGTCATTCCAGTCGTGACAAGACCAGCAAGAGCTCTTCCTACTGGCCGCCCTCGATGATGAGTAATGAGGGCTCTTTGCGAAGAGCAGAGGGGGTTGGTGTCGGGGCCGCTCAAGGTCTGGCCGCGACGCCAGGGCAGGATTGCGCCCGCCCCCCCGGCACTTTGTATGCCGGATGGCATTTAACCGAAGATCCAGAGTTGGTCGGTGGGGAAGTACTGTCATACGAGTTAGCATATGAACTGCATGTTGATGGTGCCAAGTCACTCACGTTGGAGGGCTGGTTGAAGCGGATGTTGCGGTCGAACGAGGTGATGGTGGCAATGTCCTCCTCGGAGAGGTCAAACTCGATGCTCTTGAAGTTGGACTCCATGATCTCGACGCGGGTGCTCTTGGGGATGATGGCCAGGCCGCGCTGGGTGGCCCAGCGGAGCAGGACCTGCGAGGCGGGGCGGTTGTACTTGGCGGCGATGCTCTTGATGGTCTCGTTCTCAATGAGCGGGGTGAGCTGGACAGCGTGCTGCATGTTGAACTCGAGGAAGGAGGCGGGGCCAAAGGAGCTGTAGGCAGTGACGGCGATGCCCTCACGCTTGGCCAGGTTGAGCAGCTCCTGCTGGACCAGGTAGGGGTGGTGCTCGATCTGAAGAGTGGCCGGGCGGACCTTGGCGTAGCGCAGGAGGTCGTAGATCAGCTGGGCCTGGAAGTTGGAGATACCGATGCTCTTGGCAAGGCCCTTCTCGACGAGAGACTCCATGGCGGTCCAGGTCTCCTGGATGGTGGCCTTGCCGGGGCGAATCTCGCTCTTGCCATCGTAGTGCCAGCCAGGTGGGTAGCGGACCGAGGGGTCAACATACTCGAGGGCGACGGGGAAGTGGATGAGGTAGACGAAGTAGTCGATGCCCCAGTCGGCGAGCTGCTTCTTGACGATGGGCTCGACACGCTCACCGTCGTGGAAGGTGTTCCAGAGCTTGGAGACGATAAAGAGCTCCTCGCGTTTCACGATGCCCTCCTGGATGGCGCGGGCAATGCCCTTGCCGCATTCGACCTCGTTGCCGTAGTCTGGTCGTAATACTGTCAGCCCCTGTGTGTGCATTCAGGTATCTTGGGGAAAGTTCCGCAGCCGAGCCAACCCCATCCCGCGTCCTGTCGCGCTCCGCATCATGGCCCGACAGGCGACAGGGGGTCCGGCAGAATTGGAACCCCTCCCTCCCTCCTGCACGCAGGTGGGGTGGAGGGGGCGGGGTAGCTTTTTCCCCAATTGCTTGCCCCTCCCTGTCTCTCCCACGTCGAGCCAAGCACACTACGATGTCATAGCACACCCCGAGCGACCAGGTATTTTCTGCAGGACGGCCGGGATGCGATCTCGCGGGTTGGGTAGCAAGCTCGACTTACCGGCAGCACCGTCGAAGAGGCGGTAGCCGATCTTGATGGCGTTGTAGACGACGTCGGCGCAGACGGCGTTGTCGACCTTCCAGAGGCCGAAGCCCACCTGGGGCATGTCATAGCCGCTGTTGAGCTTGATGGCGGGGACCGGCATTGTGTCTGACGTGTTGGGTATCTTGAAAACGAAGTGACTGTGTGAAGCTCGTCAGAAACAGGTCGGGGAAAGGTCTCGCGTCGAGCGTGAGGGAGCAGCACAGGAAGGGTGGTCGGGAGACTCACTGTGAGAGCTGGTCCGCGACGAAGGGAGAAGTGAGGGAGCAGTGGGATGGAGGTCGAGAAGAGATTCAGCCGGGAGGTGAGGACAGCATCGAGGGACAGCCTGGTACTTATACCGCCTGCCTTCTCATCAGGTGTGAAGATCGGAGGACAGGGTGCCACCAGGCCCAGGCATGGTTCCTGTCGCTCTCCGCCGAGTCGCGCGCTTCATCTTGATGATGTGCCGCCGAGCAGGGTCATTCCGTCCCGCCTGCGGCGGGATCTCGAGCAACTTAGGCACAGCACCCCTCCCTGTCCCTCCCCCTCCCATCCAGACCCGCTCCATCGTCATACGGCGCGGGAGCCCCAGGCTGGACGAGCAGGGTTTTCCTCGGGGCCAGCGGCTCGCCAAGGTCGCTGAACCACGCTCCTGATCTCGGTGGCCGTGGAAAACCATATGTTTCTCCTGAGCCTGGCGAAGCTTTTGATGTCGTGCGCGGCGGCTGCTCCGAAAGCTGCCCACTGATTGGCATGGATAATCGATACCTGCTGCTGCTGCTACTGCTGCTGCTGCTGCGCGCCGACACAGGGCCAAGGCAGTGGACCCGTCTGGAAGCTGCCCATTTGCGCGGGTTAAACGGGTATCTCAGGTTTGTTGGAGCACATTGGAGCACATGTGGACTCCTCTGGGATCAAGGAGCAGCGTCGCTCAGGGAGTCAGTGGCCATTACGCTAGCCTCATGCACACTGCGGCAGAACCGCTTTTGGGTTCAGCCTGGTAGACCGCAAGTCACCCTTCAGCCATGAGGTTGCAGAACGTCAACCATCCCGCGACTGGAAAGAGACGACCGTGATGCGTCTGACGCGGCTGTCGACCGCGGACGGGGCGCAATCTCAGAATGATCACCTGGTCGGTGCCGGTGGGATCAAGGGAAGCCTCTGGACGAGACTGTGACTTTCTCTGCAAGGTACCATTGCTGGAGCCTTGAGACTTTGACTTGACCCGGGATCCGGGACGCCCACCATTTTAGCCTGTTAAAAGACCCGCGCCAACCAGAGGGGCCGGGTAATTCAATAAGAATCCGCTCGGATATCCGCAGTGGGTTCCCATTTCGCCGGAGTTCCTCCATGGCGCGGACTCTCGGGACTGAAAACACCACGGAGGCTGACCGAAGGTGAGCGGCTGGGCACTTGCTGAGGCCATTGCATTGCCGCCAGCAGACCTGACGCTGTCAGGGCGGTGAAGACTGTTCGCGGGAGCCAGATCAGGAACCGGAGCGTGTTTCTCTCCACAACAAATGAAATGAAAGGAAATGGAAACCGCCCCTTGGAGCCCTGGTGATTGATTGAACCAAGCAGAGAGGAGGCGTCTGCATGACTGTTTCGTGGAAACTTGATCGTTGAGACGCCAATGAAGCGGAATTTACTATGTGAAGAGAGCTTCTACGACTTTATCAGGTCAAGCCACAAATCATCGCTCACGGTTTGTCAGACGGCCTGAGAATCCTGATGGCTGCCTTAAGGGCGCTCTTTCTGGTTGGTGCGTTTCTGAGCATCTCGTGCCAAGACAGACGACAGCCAGCATGGTGGCTCCCGCCTTTGGCGTTGTTTCACGTTGTGCGAGGAGCTTCACACTCGGGCTTTTATGGTGCTGAGGATTTTCCACGGGGTGCTTTATCCCGAACTTGAAGGTTGAGGGAACATCCTACCAGTTGCCAAAGGGACTCCACGGAACTGTGATAATCCTCCAAAATGTCCACGACTTTCTCGTGTCGCGGAGTCCCAAAAAAAAAGGTGCCAAGAAGAGAACACACACCTCACTTCCACAGTTGTGAGATGGCTGTATCTTCAAATTGTCCCTTCCATCCCAACCCTCATAGAGGAGTTACCTTATGGAAGTATTGCACTTCAGATCAACACATCCCGTATTTCCCCTCAGCCTCCAGGAAGAGCGGTCGGAAAAGCTCGAAAAAACTAAGGAAGCCTCCTCTTCCAGGACACGCGAAAACACAACAAGCTCATTTTGATAGCGGCCATGAACAGATCCCGCCAGTATTGAGCTTCAAAATGAAACGAGAGCGAGCGAGCACTTTACGAACTGTCGAGATTGAGGGTTAGGGTCAGGGCCTCAGCTTCGTGACATGTTCCAGCCACACCCGCCACAAAACCCCTTGAATGTTCTGACCACCTTGCCCGATTCGCGATAGCCCGTGTACGTACCTTGACAGCTTTCAACATCGAGTCTTGCAATCCAAGCTCCCTGCCCACGTCCAGACACGGCGCATTGCGATCAGGTCCACGATTGCGCTTCCACCCGGCTTGTGACAAGAACCAGCCGATTACGGGGAAAGGACGGAAACTTCAGACAAGAAAGGGACACGCCCAGCACCGCAGAATCGGAGAGGGATAAGGGCGGACGAAAGGACCACCCGTGCAAAGCAACACAACCACCAACCGTCCGCTTGCGCAGGCATCCCGCCCGCTGCGCGCCCGTCATCAAGATGTCCATCCTTGGGAAACTTCTATACAGTACGGTTCCTACCCGAGCCCATGACCGGCACACACTGACAAACCCCAGTCACCGTCCTCCTACTCAACGCCGCCTGCATCCCCTCCGAAGACCGCTTCCTCGCGCGTGGTACGCTTTATCCTCCTTCAATGTGCCGGCTGGCCCTTTCCACCTAATCCCAACTCGCCCGACATACGTTCCCTTCTCGACTCCACAGAAAGAGCGGTGTTGTAGTACGCCCCTTGAGGGCTATGGGAACCGGGGGGAGGAGTGCACAGCCGGCGCATCACAGGTCACCATACCGGGACTGCTGTAACTAACGTCTCTGCACAGTTGGCCTCGCACCCGCAACATACCAGCGCGCCTTTGGACAAGAAGTCGACACGAGCGTCAAGTACAAGATTGTGCAGCTGATTTCGAGTGTGCGGACCGTCATGAGGGGTATGTCTTGTGTTTTACCCTTCCTTCTTTTTCTTTTCGTCTCGAGTCATGCTGACAGATGCCCTTGCCCTTGTAGTACCCTGATTATCATCAACACGTTAATCATAGTGTACGAGTTCGTGCTGGGTTGAGTCAACAGCGGAAAAAGGGGAAGATTGTGTTGGAGCGTCGGACGTCACGAAAGAGAGATGGACGGCCTCTGAGCCTTCTGGTCAATGGACAGAGACATGGCGGGTTATCTAATGTGTATAGGGGTAGCGGTTACATTGCGGGCGTTCGGGTGTGAATATATCGAGTCATGTATTGGATGAAGCTGCTGTCTTCTAATGATGTTGCAGCGCCGTTTGGCAAAATGGCGCTGTCAAGGTGTGGTTAATGGCCGCTTATCATCCGAGACATGGGTGGCCAACTGGCGATATCTCCTTCAATATCCCATAAGCCCAAGGGTCCGTCAACATGGCCGGACTACAACCAGACATGTCCTACCTGAGCCATCATCTCACGACCAAAAACCATGTCCACTCATCATCCCTGACCATATCAACATGAAGAAACCACCAATCGACAATACTTCCAAGAAAGACCACTCGCTTTTGGTCCCTATTCCCGACAGTGACAGATCCAAACAAGCTGGACAGGGCATGGCATGCTTCTGATACATCCAACAAGGTTACTAACCAGACAATGTCCACGCCAGACAGACAACCTAGCCCAGCAAAGCTATGCAACAAGAACAAAAAGACCTCCCTCCCTTAGTCGCTCAGGATATATCCTCCCCTACTCGACCAGAAGAACTCTGGCTGAACAAACCAAGACCCACACAACGACCAAGCTGCCCCTTCATGTCGGCCTCTGCTGAATCAACTGTTGACCTCCCCCGTTTATCACCAAGACCGCAAACCAACGCGCCGCACCCAGCACTCCCGACCCCGCTCCCACCCCGCTGCGTCTCTAAGACAACCCCGGCGACGACGACAAATTGAACCCCCGACTCTTCTTCCTCCCCAGCGAAAAGCTAAACCTCCCCTTCAGCGGCGGTTTCCCTCCATCCTTCTCCTTGTCTTTGTCTTTGTGATCCCCCTTCTCTTCTCTTGCCGCCCAACCTGCTCCACCGACCCCAGCGCCGTCTCAGCTCTGTGCGGACGCGTGGGCAGACCTGAGAAGTTATGATGATGATTCTGGCTGTGCTTGCCACTCCCAGAGCTGGTGGTGCTTCCGTTTTGGCTGGCGGGCGGGTGAATGGAGCCGTTTTCTGCTGCAGCAGCAGTAGGACCAGGGGTAGAAGCGGAAGAAGAAGGGGGAGCGGATGCGGCGGAGGCAGCGGAGTGGCGTGCCTCGCCGCGGTCGCTGCCACTTGCTTCGCTGCGGTCGGTCTTGTCATCGCCGTCCTTGCTGTTGTGGTGACCGATGTGCAAGAAGGCAAAGCTCTTGCGCGTCATGGATTTGCTTGTGCGGCCGGCGCGGTTGAGGAAGCCGTTCCAGTTGTGGTGATGGTGGCGCTGAGGTCGTCGTGCCCGTCCCGAGGAGGAGGCGGGTGTGTCGATTACTGCTGATGATGCTGCTGCTGCTGCTGCTGCTGCGACTTCCATTTTGTTCCGCTTCTCTTCCTCCTTATTTCGCTTCTCTTCTTGGGCCGCCATCTGCTTACTCTCCTGGATGGCTAGGTGCAGCTGCTCACGCTCGAGCCGGGCCGTTTCGCGGATCTTTTGTAAGGCCTCGTACCGCTCTTTTGCCGCGATGCGCGATTGCTCCTTCTCGGTGGCTTTTCTGGCCTTTTCTTCCGCCTTCTCCCGCGCCTTTGCCTCCTTCTTTTCTCGGGCGAGCTCTTCCTTCGTCTTTCGGGGTACGGTAGCTGATTTATCTGCCTTGGTGATGACTTCTGGAGGAGAGGGCGGTGCCGCGACCAGAGGGTGGGCTTCGGTGTGAGAAAGTGGCGGTGGCTGTTGGTGGATCGGGTTGACAATGTCGAGTTCTGTTGGTGCCGACTTGACCTTGTCCAGTGCGACCACCGCCTCGTTCTCGTCCACAGGGGGTAAGGGCTGTGTGTTGAGCTTCGCGAGCAGGGCCGGACTGGCCCCGTTGGCCAGATCAACCGTCGCCGCCAGATCCGCAGTCTGGTTGGCCAGCTTCTCCTGTTCCATACCTTCGGCATCCAGCTCTTCCCGCACCTTCTCAAACGTGGTTCCTGGTAGAACAGCACATAGGCACAGGCCATCCCAGGCTTGTCCCCGAAGAAGTTCCGGACGAAGTGCTTGTCCACTGGCTCCACCATCTCGTCGTCGAAGAGCAACCACCCCCGGTCTTTCGTCTTGATGACGGCGACGTAGTGCCCGTGGTACGCATTCCCTCCGATGTGCACAACCACGGCATACAGTTCGTACATCCGGTCAGGGTCCTCAGCATCGTCGGTGGTGTTGAACAAGCGGAGATGGTAGGGGTACACGACGCGGTGGAAGAGCTTTTGCAGCCGGCTGTAGTCCTCAGTGTACTTAAACCGCTTCAAGTGCAGCGCCAAAACCTTTGGCAGCTTCTTGACCTTCATGCGCTTCTCCGCCTCCTGGAGGCCGCCGCAGTGATCGCAGTGGAACTTGTTCCTCTCGCACAGCATCTCCTCTGCCGAGAACTGCTGCAGACACGAGGTCACGGACGAGTGCTCCTCAAGGTCGATGGACAAATCAAGGAATGTCTCGTCTCGTTGCGATGCCGTTTCGCAAGTCAGGCACCTGGTTTCTGAGGTTAGGACGCCCTCAAATATGTCGTGCACCCAGCCTGTGCCTGGTCCGGTGCCCTGCCACCGAGCATGGCCTCGCTCTTTGACAATGCCGTCTCCGCCGACTGGGACGGTCCGTCCTTGATTTTGCTCTCTGCCAGCTCCTGCATACGCCTCCCATTGGCTTCCACGTTTGCTATTACATCGTTAAGAACAATTCCATAGAACTCGTGAGCGTCCTGGTGCATCGAGTTGCGAAACATCTCATTGTTGCGCTTGAAAATGTCAAGGAACCTCTGTGGACTGAGCACGCCAGTCCGTGATTGGCTGTCGATGAGGGCTGTAAAGATGTCTTTAAGGCCCGTAAAGGTGCACTCTTCCATGCCGTACGGCTCGGCACTATCGTGCGTCAGCTCCAGCACAGGGCCCTTGATCATGGCCTGCTTCTTCTTGTACTCGGGCGAGTCGGGCTTGTCCTCAGGCCGCACAGGTACAGGAGTCGGAGCCAGCGATCCTCCACTTAGGGGATGTCGTCCCTTGCCCTGGGCAGCAGCGTTGCCATTTGGCAACTGTGGTGGCGGTCGTATTGTGACATTGACCTTGCTCCGGGTGCTGTTCGATTCGTCTCCCGGGGATGGTGGCGGGTAGTTGATGACATTTTCTCTGAAATGCTCTGAATGATACAATGCTTGGACAATGGAGTTGCAGTAACTGCGGGTGCTGGATCAGCATGCGCTCCAAGGAACATTGGGTGTACTTTTGCATGTCTACACATACCATGTGTTCCCGAACTAACAAAGTATCGGAGGTTAGCTATAGTCGAGACAGGACGGCAGCTTCCCGGACACTCCTCACATTTTCTAGACCAAAGAACTTGTCGCTGCCATCTTCCCGGATAGGGCCCGCATTGTGCAACAGCTTCTCGACCGGTGTTAGGTCTGGTGCTGGCTCTTCCCTCTTATTCTTTGCAGACGTCGTGCTATCGGACCTTGAAACGCCCTGGGAATGTGTGTTAGCAGGCCAGCAACGTTCCACATGGTGATAGTGACGGGAGGACGAGACGCGGCTTTAGGTAACTCCGTGTCGCGGTCCAACTTACAGATCCGGCCCCTTTGAGCTTCTGGAAGAACCCCGCCATAGTGAGTGCCGAGAAGACCAGGCGCTCGGCGCGCCACGAGGCAGGCCGGGGCGGTCGTTGTTGATGCGACCGGGAGGATCAGAGAGGATCGGTTCAAGGGGGTCGAGAACAGGACAAGCGATGCGTCGGCGAGCATCCGGAAAATAGGAGAGAAATCGACAAGTGTGACGCCAAACGCCGAGGGTATCCGCGGAGTATTATGCGTGCTCGACAATCAAATGTGTGCGCACGACCGTGGCAGAACCATTCAAGTTGCGAAATTGACTCTCGAGTCTCGGCGCGGTGGTTAGCGACATGCGTGGGCCGGTCGACGGTCGTCGTGGACTCGGGTAGAGCGCGCCGATTTCGAGGTCAAACGATACAGGGACACAGTATCATACCCCCGGCCAAAAGAGTTCAAGAGGACAAAAAACTGGCAGAACTAAGATTAGATGGAGCGCAAAGGTTGGCCAAGGTTTCCAGCAAAACGCTGAACCATAACCTGGAAGCAACAGAGAAGCTGGAGGCAGCATCCACATCCACAGGGGCATGCAGATCGACCTCGAGGCTGGGGTAGGTTCCTGCAACTCCCCAAACGCAGCAAGTCCATTGGAAATTTGGAAACCGGCTCGTTTCCAGAACAGTCCCTGGCGGGGTGTGGGGCGTGTAGGAGGACCCCGCCGAATTTCCCACCAGCCTGCTTGAGCTGTTGGGGCAAGCGCTGTATCTTAATTGCGGTCCGCGCCCTGCCCAAAAAACAACGGCAGATCAACTTGGCCGTGGCCTCGTTTCTCTTTCTCTCTTTCATCAAGATCCGACTGAACTCGGCGGTTTTCTGCTGCTGGATTTGTTTGACGGACTCTCAGCCTCACTCTCGGTTTCGTCATTCCGCAGGTTGGGATTCAGGTTGCCTCGTAAGCTGGAGAAACTGGCTCGAGTTCTGACCGCCCCTGGGATACTAGGACCGCTGCATCTGTCACCGCATACCGCAGCAGGTACTCCGTGGCCTGCCGGGTATGTACTATTATGGATCTCACGAAGCTCTTTCACTTTTCGAGACCGAGCTGCATTTGCGCACCTGGATGACTGCAAATGAGGTGCCCTCAAGTTGTCCACCCCGGCTGACGGAAGAGCAGCGAGCAGACGCATCATCGATTCAATGAACTTGCCCCAGCATTTTACCTTGGACCAAGGCAGCCTAAGCTTTGCGGCGGCGCTTCGTGCAAGCCAATCCGACCTGTCTAAAATGCGTAGTTCTTCCCCGTCACTGGACCCTACGATGTTGTGGTGCTGCAATGGATCGAAGGTTACATGCCCGACGGTGTGGTTGCAGTATCGAGTCTTCCCGCGCAAGCGCCAGCGCCAGTCAGACGGGTGCGCCCATCAGTGAGTGGCAGACAGAGTTGCCATTCGCTCATATTCAGCCAGTCTTAAGCCCATGGTGCCACGCTCCACTAAAAAAGAACGATCCTGAACCTGGAAGCCACGAGCGTGGAAGTGTGGGGTAACGGAAATTCCAAGACACTCGGACACATCGCTTGCGCGTGGAGTTTCGGTTTACCCGGCCCCACAGCCGGGTGATGGATCCCGCCAGCCAGGCTGTTGTACGTAATTTACAAAAGCTGTCAGTCCAATACCCAATCGTCCTCCAATCCCTTCATGAGTTTTGGAGTCTCTCCCTCCACGCTGAGCTCGCAATCCCTTCCCAGGGGTAGAAGCTGTTAGGTCTTAGCATCAGACGCCCTGCATGGAATTCCCGCCAGCTCTGTAAAGAACCAACCCAATCGCTCAGGTCACCGTTGCGCCGCGATGCAGGGCCGCTCTTGCCGAAGGAATGCACCGCGGACCAAGCGCCAGGGAGCCACGCCACTGAAGATCGCCCGCCTGCCTCCTGTGGGATGGTCGCCTGCTCCTCATGGCACCCTGGAACCAGCGGACCATTCGGACGTGCAGCTGCTTCACCCCTCCGCATGGCGGCCCTGCGACGGCCGATGCCTGCTCCTCAGTGGCCAGATGGAAACGATTGCAAGCCCTCGATGCGGCAATCGAGGCCGTCAAATGGCGCCGAGAGAAATCCTATTGACGACGATAAAGCCCTGAGCGGGCGCCGTCTGTCCGTTCAGACCACCATCCATGCTGCCTGATGACGAACCTCTCACACCAGCCGAACCTGTGGCCCGATCCTTCGGTGCACGCCACACTGGCAACTCTGTCCCAGGAGAGCAGGTGTTCAAGCGATCCAAGCTGTTGCTTAATGCTTGACTGGAGTGACCTGGCCTCTTTTGCCTGTTGAGGAGTGAGCAAAGCGTCCCATCTCTTGCCAGCCGGACCTCAACACAACACCACCAGCCCCGCGCCCGGCAGCTTGGAACCGTTATGGGAGGACCCAAATCGATATCCGGGTAAATTACCATCAGGTTCTCATGCGCACTCACTACCAACATGCTTTTTCTATGCAGGGTGGTACCACAGGGCCGAGAAACTCGCCGGCAGCTGGCAGTTGAGGAGGAATCCCTAGCGCACGAGAAGGGTGTCACACACCACAAGGACTTGGATCTTGTTGCAAGGTAATGTCCGTCCAAGGTACGATACCGCTCGACTTGGACACATGATTGATAACCACGCAGGTCGGGCATGCGCTGGTAGCATGGAGCACCGAAGTGTCAGGGCCTAACCTAGGCAGCGACCGAACACGACGATAGGCATTCGTGACTTTCGACCTCTTCTTGATAAGAACGACAGCATGGGCCCCAGCCCTATCTACCGCAGTGCTGCCGAATGCTGACTATCGGTTAGAGAAGGTTCGGAGATGTCGCATCGTCCATACCCACAGATCAACGCTTCTCTGACACAACAGCGAAACAATGTCTCGGTCCAGGCCCCGGAATGGGCTTGACGGTGAGACTCTCCATGCTTCCTTTTCCTTTAATACCATCGGCGACTTAAGTCCTTCAAGTCCCATCCACCATGTTTGGAATGGTGGGCATGGCTGCCGGTACTTGCCATTCCAGACACCTCAGCAGCAGCAGCAGCAGCAGCAGCAGCAGCAGCAGCAGGGCTGCGTCACTGTGCTCCTTCCTTCCTTCTATCTTGGACAGGTGACACCACCTAAGCCCAACAGTTGTAGGTGGACGCACACCAGAGCGAGACTGGAGACATCTCGGGGTTTACGGTGGAGACCTCGGCTTACGCTTAGGACAAGACAAACACGCGTCCTTCCTAAAGCTAGGTTGTACATGTATATGTACAACGCCCATTGAGGGACAGGAAGGATTCAAGTCATAACACAGCTATCTTGCGAGCCGTCACTCGGCCTTCTGCGAGGTCGCCCCTGGAAAATGGAGTACGGCGAGGCCTGTCATCCTCTCAAACGCTGGGATGTCGTCAAAAGCACCTCAGCTGAGGGTCGTTGAATTCGAGAGAGTCAAGTCCTGCAGTTCATGATGTGAGGGCTGCAAGGTACGGAGAGCTGCAAGTGCCCTGCCGAATTTACGGACCTCACAAGTAGAATCCCGCTCACGAGGATGCAGCTTTGAGGGAGGGTCTAGCAGGAGCCCCGCAGAGCTGTCGCGTCATAACCCACAAGTCTTGACTCCTGCCTGCCATGAAAAGCGCCTCGCATTCCCAGACTAGACCCATTAAATAGTATCGTACAACAATCGAAGGGACCGCCCACCTCCAGACCTTGTCAGCCAGGCATGGGCCACGCCGGACCAGGTCACCTCATGTCTGAGCTTTTGTTGTATTCCCAGCTTGCTTCCCTAGGTATCTATCCCCAACACCGCGAAATGACGACCCCATCCATCAATCGAAACGCAGCCATGCCTCATGGATCAAGGTAAAGGATGGCTTGTCATCGTTCCTCCTCGCCCACTTGATCGGTCTGCAACCGTGCTTCTTGTCGTCCCACGATAGACTTCTGCTCTCAAGTTCTTCCTCCCATCCTTCAAAGCTCTGCTGAACGCATCTAGCTCGAGAAGCGGCGGGTGATCTTGGCAATGACTATCACATTGTTGTCAGCGTCACTGTCAAAGGAACCACAAATTCACTGCCTGCCCGCCCCCCTTCCCCCCAATTTATCCTCATCGAATCACCACTACTCACTACTCCGTTTCCCAGATCATTCCCGCCAGCACACCCACGATAAACGAAAAAAAAAAAAGGGAGAAGGAGATACTCACTATGCAAGGCAACAACGCTAAAAATAAAAACAACGACAGCACCAGCACCACCACGGGGTCAACCTTCAGCCCGGGGCTCTCATCCGTATACAGCCGGAGCATGGTGGAGCTGGAACCGCCGGCGCCAGCCGCACGCGTGCTGTTGGGCCGCGCATTTGCAATCTTCTCCTTCTGGTCGGCGGCCGCGCGGCGGCGGATCGCGGTGCGTGCGCCACCGGGCGGGGGCGGGGAGGAAGGCCGGGTCGAGGAGGAGGTGGTGGTTGCGCCAGGGGCGGTCGGGGGGAAGTTGCGCGTGGGGACGACTAGTTTGGAGATGGCTTGGTTAGTTTGGTATGAAAGAGTAGAGGGTTCCGAGAGATGAACGATCATGCGAGCAGGCGGCAATGGATTGGCGAGTGCGAGTGAGATTGCCGTCGCGCGGTTCTGCACTCTGGTCAGGTCGAGGAATATTGACGAGGGCGGCTTACCATTTTGGAGATTAGAAGATCTAGCGAAAGAGAACAAACTGAAGCTGTCGAAGAGAGAGGAAGAACGAATGGGCGGTGTCAAAAATTCGGTTGATGAAGTAGGTCGTGTGGCGTGCGGATTTGGGGCGACGTGTTGAAGCTGGAGTTGCAGTTCAGTTGACGCCCCTAATTCTCGACAGGCGGTCCGTGCTCCCCAATTGAGGCCACGAAGTCACACCCAAGCCCAGCTCCCCAGCTTCTCCAATTGGAGCAGGAGCTGATCTGGAGAGTGAGCGCAATTTTGTTTGACCGTCGCACTGGTGGGTCGCTGGTCCAGCGCCACTACGTGTTGCCAAGATGTTTGGCTGTTCAAGGAGCCCCCGCCACTTTTCGAGTAGCGATGGAGCTGTCGAAGGCCCTGTCAAGGAGGACAGGTTGAAAGCCAGAGGACCCAGTGTTCCTGATGAAGTGAATATGTAAAATTAAAATGCGGTAGCTCTGCCATGCATGGTGATCTGCCACGCACTTCTCTGTCTTCTGTCAGATGGTTTGTTGAGCGGCCTGGTCACTGCTCAACTGTCAAGGGCAACAGAGGTGGTGAGTTCAGGTTCAGCTCATGATACAATGCCAACGAAAATGCGCATCGCCAATAGACCCCACTCAATTACGACTACCACATATGTAACCACTCCCTGGACATTCCCCCTTCACTCTTTTCGTCCCAGAAGCGGATGTCCATTGCCTTGTATCCAATCCAATCCTCGGCTCGGTCACAATGCTCCTCCTCGTTCTGTCGCTCCTCATGCTCCCGATCAAGACCGGAAGGTAGTCCCTCTAGGCCCGATAAAAAGCACCACGTTAATTGTTCCTCAGCCTCACTGTGCGGGCCAAAGGGGTTCAAATGTACATGGGATGCTAGAGCAGGGTCAAATGTGTCAATGAAACAGGTGAATGTGAATGTTATGCCATTGAAACCAGGGGTGTGTCAAAAAACCAGGATAATGATCATGTTGTGTGTCTCGAGCAAAGCAGGAAAATAAAAAGAAAAAAAGGGAATCCGGCCGACATAGGGGAAGGGATGGGAACGGCGGGGGGAATATAGACGAGGCCCTTCAAGGGGTATAGGTATGGGTATGTGCTACGGAATAGGGGTATGATGAAATGATTTGTAATAGGAGCCAGTGTGATCCGCAGAGGAAGAAACCTGGTAGAGCCAATGGTTGAGGATTTCTCCGAGTTGTTGACATAAGAAAACAAAAAACAAAAAGGGTAGGTGATATCGGACAATGCTGACTCCTCCCAACGATCCAGCCCTGCCTGCCTGTCCGCTGCTCGCCGCTCCGCTGATGGGAAAGAGAAGAAGAAGAGAAAAGAAAGGGGTAGACCCGTCTCCCAAACTATACCAAACTCCCAGAAACGCTTCCTGAACATGTTTTTTGTTTCAAACTGAGCCTTGTCCTTGCTTCTACCCTTCCTTTTTTTTTGAATCCCCTGGGATTTTAGATATTAAGAAAGGGGAGAAGCAAGTAAATCCACCCCTCCTTTCATGACTCCGCTTGAGGCTTCCCCCTCATTCCAGGGGTATAGGCTTCATGGCAGGGGAGCCGTCCATGCACTCTCCACTTTGGAATCGTAGGTATGAGCGTTGTCGTACCTCCCATCCGTGTATGCGGATATCAACCGGAGACGCCTCGCTATGCTGCGGCGGAGCAGGGAGTGGTGGTAGGGAGCGAAAAGAACCGAGTCGAAGAACGGTAGGAAATTTAAAGAGTGACGTCAAGGACCAGGCTGACGTCCCGCACATTAGGGCCAGCCAGGTCTTCGAGAACCGGGATGAGATCGAGCAGCTCGTTGTCGTGAGCATCCGAGAACCAGCTGCTGATAGGGACGGCGTGTTGCGGGTGGAAGATGTACGAGGTCGGCGAGTTGTCAATGATGATCGTGTCTTTCAGGTCACGGCCGACCTGTGACAGATCCTTCACGTAGTTGCCTGATGGTTGTAGCAGCTCTCCCTGAACAACCGGTGGTGGACAACCTTGTGGATGTCCAGCTGGTCAAGAAGTGGGTCGCCGTACTAGTAAGTTGTTAGCAATTAGCACGATATGAAGGCGGCAAGCAGGGTTTAACGCACCTTAGATACCGACGCCGTAAAGACGACAACTTCGTAAAGCTCTCCGACTCTCTTCATGAACTGATCCACCCCTGGCCGCTTGATGACATAGACATTATGGTAGTTACCCTCAATCTCTACCGGTATTGTGAAATCGGCTTGATGGAGGATCTGGGATCGTCAGTGTTGGTTGATTGGAGAATGGTTGACGGCAAGACATACCTTGAATGAGCTGTGAACCAATGTTTCATCCAGATCAAGCACCAGGCATTTCCGGCCCTTGTGCTCGGGTGCCTGAGGAGGCAGGAGGAATCTTTGCGGTTGATCGGGCGCGAAGACAGGAGGGCTTTCGATTAATGTGGTGGTCGGAGCGTTGGGAACTGCCGGGACTGGCCCTGGAGGTGGAGGAGGAACCCTTGGAAGCGGTTCATCCGCGGTTCCGGTTACGCCTTGACTCTCCTGCTGCGCTGTGGTCTCGGCATCCGACATGGCGACATCACCTTCTGCATCCCTCTCGGCGGGAAGTTCCTCAACCTGCTCCGTGTCCGCGACCGGCATGTGTGGCGGCTCCACGATGACCGGATTGCTTGATCCTGGGCCGACAAGGGTCGTCTGCTTGGACTCGTTGTCCCGCTCTCCGCCGACCGTGGACTGGTCCTGTGTGCTGGCACCCGAGATCCGCTTCCCATTCTTAGTCGGTGCTTGCGAAAGGGCCACTTGTTGGGTGATTTCCTTCTCGGAGAGATGTGTCTTGCTTCCTGAAGGCTGTTCTGAGGGGGTCGCTGTCCTACGGCTGGCAGTGGCAGGCCTGGCTGGGATCTTCTCAAGCTTGTTGTTGGGGACGGGCGGCTCGGTGTCAAGGCCATTAGCGCTATCCGGCACGCCGCAGCACCCGAAGAGAGCAAGGAGTCCACCTTTCTTCTTCTTGTGAGAGGGGGCCGCAGGCGAGTTGGGTACCGTATTGCCTGGTGTTGCTGTCGGTCCTGTTCCGGCACCTAAACGGTTACTAGATGCGCTGGGCTTGCGTTTCGGTCGTAACATACTGCCTCTGGATTCCTTGGAGCGCCCACCAATGCTGTCTCTCGGATCGCTGGCTGTTGCGCCGCTCAATCCCGTCGCTGTCGGTGAAGGCTGGACTTTCTGAGAGGATGACCTTGATGGCACGGACAAAAGCCCCCGACCCTTCTTCGTAGCTCCATCCTCGGGTGCAAGCGACTCCTTCTCCTTCGAGCTCTCGGCGGCCGCTTGCGGCTTCTCTTCGATACCCCGAGCCATGTCGATGAGCAAAGGCGGCGCCGGTAATCTTAGCGAGCGAATTCAGACCCTGCTGTAACGCTGTCAGCCGAATGCTTTGAGATTGTACATGCAAGCGTTCGTGGACCGGCCGTTGTGGCGCACGTCTCTGCGCGGTGGCCGAGGGTTGGGCAGCTTGACAGCGGCCCTGCAGCTGACCAATTCTGACTTCATGCGGCAGATGCAATGCGCTTTCAAAGCCGGTCCCATCGCCATCGTTGCCGTTGGCCAAAAACGCCCTCAAAACTTATGGCCCCATGCCTGAAGCGATGTCAAATCAACCCACCTGATGGATCCCCGAGCTCCAATTCCCAGCGCGGCCCAGCCCCTGTCTCGGCGGTGTAAAGCCACCAAAGTGTCTTTCTTCGCCCGAGCCTACCCCTTCACGACCGCTATCGAATTGTCTGTCGTCTGGAAGGTCGAGTGCGCGTCGTCGGAGGGGAAATAGAGCTGTCGTCGCGAGAAAAGCTGAGCGAAACCGTGGCAGGGAGTCGGTGCAGGGCGGGAAATTGGCTCGCAAGGTCGATCGGGAAAGGGACCGAGCACACACGATTGTGCGTGTCTGTGTCGAGCGAACGTGACGACAGACAAGGACGGGCGGGCAAAACCAGGTGCCAAAAGAGCAGCCCGCCGGTGGGAGAATGGCAAGCGGATTGCAAGCCGATGACCGAGCGGATGGGGAATGGCAAGAGAAGGGACGTATCGACGGCTGAGGGAGAGTCGTGAGGGCGCAAGCGAGATGATTGACTGAAAAGGTGATGGGGTCGGTAAGGTACTGGGATGGCCCAAGGCACAGCGACGAGGACGGGGGAGCAGCAGGCCCAGAGCGGATTAGCGGCTTGCCTCGCAGATATTAGGGGGCACACCGTGCGCTAGTAATAGTGATGCCCAGAGCTAAGGCGGCGCTGGGCGCCTACCTCGATGCTCAGTGAATTTGCTGGCAACGACGAATTAGGAAGTTGCTCCTTAACGTCTCCCATCGCAGCCCTGCCTCGACCAAGTATCGCAGTACGCCAAAAGGTACCTTAAGGTATCACCGAAACTCAACCCATTCACCCCAGAACCTCAGCGCCCGGGTTCTGCTTGCCCGCGCTTCCGGCCAAAGATGATGATGTCCTGCGTTGATATCGAGATCTCAGGACACCTAACAAAGGAATTCGACACGTTGTCCATGGACTTTCTGTCTCACTCAAGGGAAGCTGTCTCGGCCTTGCATGGGTAAACTCGCCCGCAGCCCTCTCTTACCCCCTCAGCCTACTGGCGGAATCTCATTACCATTGATTGATTGATGGCCGAGAGCGAAGCTCACACCAGAGCCGCCCGCCGTGGCACGAAGAGGGTCGTTTCTGGCGGCCCAAGCCAACAGCACGCTGGGCATCTGTCCCGCTCTGGACTCGGCGCCGCGTCGGAGGATGCAGGACCAACGCTGAGCACACAAGCCAACGCCAAGCGACAACTACCAGAGGATCTTTCTGTTTGGCACCCCCATTGGGTTGTGGCAACGTTTAGCGACCAGGAGCGTCCAGCTCTTCCAGTCACCCAGCGCAATTGCCCATCATCAGAGCTCACAGAGCTCGCCATCTCCAGGGGCTCCCCCATTGTGAACTGACAGCCTCCACTGGCCCACAACGAGCAGGCCGCTGGCAGGCTGTTCCCGGGAGAGCAAAAGAGCAATCTCCAGTGGATGGCATTTGCAGCGTCCAGAGCATGGCATCTGTCGGTTCTGGGCAGGGGATGCTAGGGGAGCTGCAGGCGGCTCTCCTGATTGGCCATGTTACCGCCCGGAACGGTGACAAGTATCACCCAGGACACCCATAACCCACCAGTCTCTGTCACTGCTTGAAGAGAGGGGAGAAGATGATTCCATGAAATCAAGAACCACAGACTGCCCGCCAGGTCTGACATGCCGTGGAGCCATTCCTCAAATTGCGGTTTGTTCCGCGGGCGTCCTTGTCGGACACCTCTCCAGCAGATCACAACGGCATTGGCGCAACCATCCATCCGCTCCGGCTTCCGCCCGGTGCCGTTGCATTCTCCCGCCCCCTGTTGCGAGCAAGCGTTGAGTGAGCTGGACCAAACGACTCGATCTCTGTTGATGCAAACCCGTAAATAGACTCAGAGAAACGCCAGAATCGAGTTTCCCGTCTTCCTCAAGGGAATGGAGCCTCAAATCCCAACTTGTGGATACCTGAACAAAGAAGCTCCTTTCCTGTGACGCAGTACATCTCCCGTTCATTTCATTATTTATCGTTCATTTGTCTCTTTCCTTCTACGTCTCTGGTAATTTTACATTACTGTACATACAGCTTTTGCTTTTCTTTTCTCCCTGGTATTGATTGATGAAGGTCGCTCAGGAAAGCCTGAGCTAATAGACTTGGAGTACGAGTATGCGCCTGTAGTTCGAAGCGAAATTGAGGGAATCCTATTTCAAAAACACTTCACAGAACCGAGTCCTGACCTAGACATATTTCGTGCTGATTTGTCTCCTGGTTCAACGAGAAAATGATCAGACTGAAATTGCTCTCATGGTCCCTGCAGTGCCTGACATCGATTTCCAGCGCACAGTGTGTGAATTGGGAGACGGTGGAACCTCGCCAAGAGGTTCTTCAGACTGTGCGGGGTAAACGCTCCTGATTGGACATACTCGGGACCCTTGGCTGGGGAAGGTGGCTTGATGTGGCGATGACGTTTATGGGCGGCAGGTTGCTGTGGCTGCGGGACGTTCACATGCCATCGGCCTTGTCCAACTTTCGGATCGCACCTGCCGACACCAAAGCAATGGGAACCCCGAACGACGAAGTAACCAGTCACTAAACTCGGAGCGAGCGAATGCATTTTGCAGCCACTGTTGGCATCTGTTAGGCATCCAACATCCCTTTTCTTTCATCGACGGCGCAACCTTGTCAGCACTTCGAGAAAAGGTTCGCCGACGGCCCCTTCCGGTGAACTACCCATACTCCATCGAGGCGTTGACCACGGATATTCGTGCCCGAGAACACGTCGCTCCGGTCGACTCGCAACACCACCCCTCAAGTCTTTAGCTGATGGACCATCGCGCCTGATCCCGGAGCATCGGGATATCGCACACGGCCATGGCGGCGCAATCGACGCTGCGGCAGTCGGCCGCTGAGGAGGCCATCGCCGCCTTCATCGACAAGTACCGATCTTGTCCGCTCCAAGATTCGCAGCACCTCAAAAACCGCCCGGCTTCTTGCCACACTCGCGCTGGCGACATCCATCATTCTGGCCGGCGAGGGCGCCCGTCGACGATGGAAGCGCAAGCGGGCTGAGAGGGAGCAGGGCCGGAAACTGCGCCGCACCAACTCATGGCTAAACAACAAAGATGGCTCGCGCACTATCTTTGTGCCCTATAGGGTAGGTAGGGAAGCCAAGGTGACCATCCGCAACACCAAGGACACCACCTTCAAAGCCCACCACCGCCTGTTTCTGAATCCTCCGCGTGTTTCCGGCTTGGGTGATGGTCATGTGCCTTCGCCCCAGACGAAGCCGGGCCTCAACTTGGCCTTCCTCCACCAGTTCCTCAGCCTGATGAGCATTATGGTCCCGAGAGTCCGCAGCAAGGAGGCTGGTTTGCTCGCCACCCACAGCGTCTTCCTGATGCTGCGCACCTATATGTCGCTGGTTGTCGCCCGCCTCGACGGTGAGATCGTCCGGGATCTCGTTGCCGGCAACGGCAAGATGTTCTTGTGGGGGCTCGTCAAGTGGCTCGGTCTCGGCAGCTTTGCATCCTACACAAACGCCATGATTAAGTTTCTCGAAGCCAAGATCTCCATCGCATTCCGTACCCGGTTGACGCGGTATATTCACGACCTGTATCTGAACAAAGATCTCGTCTACTACAAGCTCTCCAACCTTGATGGCGGGGTGGGATCGGGGGCCGACCAGTACATCACCCAGGATCTTAGCAACTTTTGCACGGCCGCCGCAAGCCTCTACTCGTCGCTTGGGAAGCCGTTTTGTTGACATCTGCGTCTTCAACTACCAGCTGTACCGATCTCTTGGCCCCTTGGCCCTGACAGGTCTTCTGAGCAACTACTTCTTGACAGCCAGTCTCCTGAAGAAGTTGTCGCCGCCCTTTGGCAAGCTCAAGGCCGTTGAGAATAAGAAAGAGGGTGATTTCCGCAGCTTGCACGCCCGCCTGATCGCCAATGCCGAAGAAATCGCCTTTTATGGTGGCGGCGAGATGGAGAAGTCCTTCCTGAACAAGGAGTGGAAGTCCCTCAAGGATTGGATGGAGCACGTCTACATGCGCAAGATCCGCTACAACATGCTCGAGGATTTCATCGTAAAGTACAGCTGGAGCGCCTATGGCTACCTCCTTTCGTCACTCCCCGTCTTCCTCCCCGCCTGGGGTGGTCTCGTCGGCCAGGAGGAGCGCGCCGCAACAGCCGAAAAGGGCGGCCGTGAGCGCGCGCGTATGAAGGACTTCATCACCAATAAGCGCCTGATGCTCTCGCTCGCCGACGCCGGCGGCCGCATGATGTACGCGCTCAAGGACCTCTCGGAGCTCGCCGGTCACACCAGTCGCGTGTACACGCTCATCTCCACCTTGCACAGAGTGCATGCGAACGACTACAAGAACGTTCGCGGGGTCGAGAAGGAGCTCTACTCCTGTCCGATGTCCACGGTATCCGGTGGCCGGGCTTCGACGGCGTGCGCCTTGAGAACGTGCCCATTGTGGGCCCCGGCCTCTGGCCCAAGGGCGGTGACGAGCTGATCGAGTCACTCAGCCTCGAGGTGCGCCAAGGCGAGCACCTGCTCATCTCGGGCCCGAACGGCGTCGGCAAGAGCGCCATCGCCCGCGTTATCGCGGGGCTCTGGCCCGCCTACCGCGGGCTGGTCGGTCGCCCGGCCAACGGCGAGGACGGCATCATGTTCCTGCCCAGCGCCCTTACCTCAGCATCGGCACCCTCCGCGACCAGGTCATCTACCCCGACGGCGAGGTCGACATGCGAGAGAAGCGCAAGGACGAGCATTTTCTCCGCCGCGTGCTGGAGGAGGCCCGGCTGGGGTATCTCGTGGATCGCGAGGGCGGCTGGGACACCCGTAAGGAGTGGAAGGACGTTCTAAGCGGCGGCGAGAAGCAGCGGCTCGCGATTGCGCGGCTATTGTACCACGAGCCGAAATATGCTGTCATCGATGAGGGCACCAGCGCCGTGTCGAGCGATGTTGAAGGACTGTTGTATGAGACGTGCAAGGCCAAGGGGATTAGTGAGCGTTTCCCCTGACCTCCCAACCCTCCTCCCGTTTTCCTTTCCTTCTTTGCCCCCTTTCTCCGTTTTCCCCCTTCCTAGCTGATGCTAACCCATCACCAGCACTCATCACGATCTCAACCCGCGCCTCCCTCAAGAAGTTACCACACTTACAACCTCGTCCTTGGCCTCGGCGAACGCGGCGACGGCTGGGAGCTGGCGCGCATCGGCACCGAGCGCGAGAAGATGCACGTCGAGCGTGAGCTGCAAGAGCTGCGCGAGCGCCTCGCCCAGGTCGAGACCTGGAAGGCACGCCATGCCGAGATCGAGCGCGAGCTCGCGCGGGTGTGGGTCGAGGGCGGCGAGGAGGTGGAGATGCCGGGGTATTTGAAGGGTGAGGATAAGGGGGAGGAGGACGTGGGTGAGGAAATGGAGAAGAAGGAGGTGGTGGTTGAGGAGGGATTCGGGGGAAAGAGCGAATGGGAGATGGAAGGCCAGGAGGAGGAGCAGCATCTGGAGATGAAGGAAGTGAAGCGGGTGGCGGAGCAGGAGCCTGCCGTGGTGGAGGAGCATGAAGGTGATAAGGGGATGGAGACCGAGGCTGAGGAGACGCATGACGAGGCGGATTATCAGGAGGCGCAGGAGGAGGTTGGAGAGGATCCTGAGACGGAGGTTGGCGAGGAGGATGAAGGAACAAGTAATGCCGGGGAGGGCTCGGCTGTTGTTGTATGAGTGATGGGGCCAATGATGGCATGCGTGGGTGGTTGGCGGTGGCTTGGCTTTATGTGAACACATTTTGGGCGCAGTGTTTTCTTGTATATGAGTAGAATAAGATGTATCGGGCGAGATGATGGGATAGCGCGTGGAATCAGAATTGTTTTGGATATTAGACGCTTTCCGCCCATGATACATTGGTCTTGAATTCCTTCTTTACCGAGTTATTCCTTTGGCCAAAACGCTCTATTGCAGCTGCAGCGCAGCATAACGACTTGTTCATAACGCCGCTACCCCAACACCATGTTAAACATCTCAAAGGAGTATCCTTGCGCTCCCGACCCCGCTTGCCATTGCCGGAACGCCGCTTGTACGTGCTGAGTGTATGATCACTCAGAATGTCAATCCCGACCCTTTCGTAGCTAATCATACTCCGCTGTGTCGTCTTGTATAGGACGACGTCTAGGAGAATCCTTCACTCAACTGCTGAGCAGCAGATCAGTAAGCCTGAGTCCGACCCTCGCCGCCTAGTCCGTCCGTACAAACGCTGCGAGTTTGTCAGTACCAGCTTGGGCCGGAAGGTCGCGGAGTAGACGGAACTCACTGGCATCGATCTGCCTCACTTGCGGCAGGGCCAGCCGCACCTTGTTCCTATACACGGCCGGCCCTCTTAGCTGCATGGGATTCCCTCAAAGTACACCGTCGTCAACTTCTTCTTGTCGCCCAGCACCTTCTCCACCTCGCTGAAATCGGCAAATGGTTGTAGCTCGCCCAGAACTCCTCCAGATCCCCCAACGGGCCCAGACCCTTGAGAGAGGCAATCTTGTTGTTGGACACATCCAACACCCTGAGTTGCGTGTTATTCTCGAGCCCTTCCAGCGACTCGAGCGCGTTGTGCGAGATGTACAATTCTTCGAGCTGGGGCACGTCCTTCAAGGGCGAAAGGTCGCGGATGCGATTCGACTGGATTGACAAGAGGCGGAGGTGGGGTAATCCCGATAGGCCGGTGAGCGACGTGATCTTGTTCTTGGCGACCAGAGCTCCTCGAGAGCCTTGAGGGAGTCGAGGTTCTCGAGCTCGCGGATGCGGTTGGAACCGAGCTCGAGACTCCGCAGCTTGGTGAGCCCGGACAAGCCTTCGATTCTGGAGATCTTGTTCGCGACAAAGTATAGGTCCGTTAGGTTGGTGAGGTGGGAGATGTGTTTGATGTGCTTGATCTTGTTGAACGAGAGGTCGAGCGAGGTGAGGTTGACGAGATCATCAAGACCGCGCACATGGGAGATTAAATTGTCGTAGAGGTCGAGATCTTGGAGTGTCTCGGCGATGCAGGACAGGCCTTCGATGTCCTGGATGAGGTTTTGTCGGAAGCAGATGCGAGCTACCTTCTTGAAGCGCTCCAATCTAAGGGCGGGGATCGACTGGATGCGGGAGTGCGTGCAGATGATCTCCTCTGTGTCCGAATCTTCGCCGTCGAGAAGGTCTAGAGCAGTTAGCACCCCCTGGCATCCAACAGATGAATGCACTGTACCTTCGTCCGCAGCAACCTCTTCACCAGGAATGACGTTGTCGTCGTCCGAGTACTCCGGGTCTGAGAGGGCTTCTGGGTTCGCCAGCAGGGCGCTCTTGGGCACACGCAGCTTCCCATCCCAGCCTTTACTGTTCCTCAGCCCAGGGCTTGGCTCGCCATCGTGGCGCGGGGACGGGTTTTCGTCGATCAGCTCGATGTGGTTCCCCGGTGACCGACTTCCTTCTTCTAGAGGTGCAGGCATGGTGGGCAGCGTAAGCTACGCTGTGATTCTGAAAAACCAGAAGGCGATGGGATCTTTGGTCCGAAAGTAGATCCGCAGTGTTTGATCTGTTCGATTGTTGTGTTTTCGCGCGTAAAGCTGAAGAATGCTCTGGTTAATGAATGGCCAAGAAATGCTGTTGCAAGGTTGGTTGATCCCAGGTGTGGCCAGGCCAGGTTCTTCAGCGTCCGTCGCTGTTGTTCCAGGCAGGGAGGAGGGGCATTACCTGCCTATCGCCGCCTTATCGGTGGCCTTTCAGTCACAGACCCACAGTGAATGTGTGCCCGGCCTTTTGTGGGGCAAATCCCAACATCACCAGTTCAACCCACCACGCATGTCTGTGGAGGATTCTTCAGATATCCATTCAACCATCTGCACCTCAGACAATAGAAGGAAATTTCAAAGTCTTACAACAAACCCTCGAACGCCCGATTTGGCTTGACCGAGTGGTCACCAAAACGGCTGCTTTTTACCCCACATTTTCGCAAATCTTATGTCCGGGTCCAGCGGTCCCTCCCAGTCAGCCCATCTGATTTCGGCGAATTGTATCTCGACAACGATCAGATCACCTTCCTTGCCCTCGAATTTCCCCCCAACCAGGCCAGGCCGATTCGATCGTCCTGATCTCCAGTCACAAGCTTGAGCGGGTGCAGGATTTCCGTGCCGCAAATCCCGAGGGTTGTTGACGGGGGGCAGATGAACATCCGATTTACCGATGGCATGAGCGGGCGGAAAACAACCACGTCTTTCACAGGGCAACAACCTCCCCGTGTCTCAGCACGCCATACGATCTTACTCCGTCTTTGACCGGAGTGAGCTCACCTCATCCCGCTCCGCGTGCCGCCAATGACCGACCCCGATGTCTGCTCGGCTTGGGACGATTGCTTGTCGTCGGCTTCCCATTCTGGGGTTTCAATGGCAGCCGGTGCAATGGAGGTGCTCACTGCACGCAGGTCTCAGCACCACTCAACTCGGTTTGATGCAGCCTCGGGCTGTCGACAAGCCCACGAGGCCATTGGGAGCCCACCCCGAATCTTGTCCTCGGGAAGAATCTGCCGCAGCATCCACATCCCGCCAATCCTCTTACCGCCAGCTCTCTTTGGCGGATTGCTGGTTGGCCTGTGGATTTGGTATGTCCCCTTTGGTTCTTTTGGCCCAGGCTGGAAGAGATTGGCTCCAGGGACTGTCCTCCGCCATCAGATGATACCCTGGAAACTGTTGAACGCAGGCCATTGGCTGATGGTGTCCACCAGGTGTGTGATGATGGTGGTGTTCCAGAACAAGATCATCTACATGCGGGACTGCCACCGACGGCGCGCAGCGAGCGTATTGCCGATTGGGCCAGCCTCTGCGGCGGCGTCCAGTGGACGGAGGAGAGGACAGTAGCTGAGGACGGGACGGCACTTGCCCTGGCTGTCGCTACCATCCCACTGCCACGCGGAAGACGCCCGGCTTCGGTAAACGAGGAGAAGCCTGTGGCTGCGCATGTCTATGTTCTCTATTTCCAGGGTTGGCGATCATGAGGACTGTGAGCCGACGATTCAAAACTGACACCCCTCCAGGAAACGCCTCATCAATACCCCCACGGCTGCCGGACTTATCTTGGGTTCTTCGAGCAGTCAGCAGCAGCAAGACACATGCACTGGCGCCGATGCAGTTGACGTTTGTGTGCTTGAGCTACAGAGGCTACTGGACCTCACGTGGCCGGCCCACGGAGCCAGGACTCCGGCTTGATGCCGAGGCCGGCGTGCGGTGGTGGATTGCCGAACATCATGAAAGAAGCTTCGGCAAGGACGGCACCACCAACCCTATCTGCTGTCTGGTGGGGTCAGAGCATCGGTTCAGGGGTCGCGACGAATCTTGCCGCGACTGGACGGTTGCCCGCAAGCATGCCGATCAAGGGTCTGCTTCTAGAAACCCCCTTTGTCTCGGTCAGGGCGATGCTCGAGACGCTCTACCCCCAGAAATGGTTTACCGTACAAGTATTTGTGGCCCTTCCTCCGGAACCATCTGGACAGTTGGGCAAATTTAGGCCTGATCGCCCAGGCGGCCAAGGAGAAAAAAGTGGCAGCACCCATGGTGTACATCCTCGAGGCCGAAAGGGACGAGCTCGTCCCGAAGGAACAGAGCGAGCGGCTTCTCCAGAGGTGCGCGGACCTCGGAGTGCCTGCCGAGAGGGGCGTGGTGCCTGTGGCATACCATCAACAGGCCATCGCAAGGGGGGATGGCAAAAGGTTGGCAGCTCAGGCCATCCTCCAACTGACGCAGCGTGCGATGGACAGCACTGAGGCTTGAGGTCTACCCTTAAATTTTGCACCCGAATTTTTTTTCTGACAATTTCGTTTCCGAACATCCCAAGTGGCAACACCTTGACATTAGCGGTTTTACTGTGTAACCCCTGTCTATCAACCCGGCAGCGGTCCGATAAGTCGACCATCGGTTCGACCAAGACGGGGCAGAAAAGGGGGCAGACCGGAGCGAAAAGGGGCCGAGGGGATTGGGGCTTGATGCCAAGAGGTGCATCACTGCAGTGAGGTTCCTCCGTGAACACAGCGTGAAAACGACAGTGGCTGATTGCTCCCAGGCCCGGTCGTCAGCAGCGGCTCGGTTGAAGGGGCGTTTGCTCGCCCGTGCTTCGGCTGCAAGGGTTTGGCCTCGTTGCGTGATCCGGTCGTTGTTCTTCGAGAATCGGGCTTTGGTGGGCCTCCCAGCTGCAGTGCTCGCGTGTTAATCTTAAACAGTGGTCCACTCCATTGCCAAGAATCGAAGCCTGGAACTCGAACTCATGGCCCATGCTCCATTGTCGAGGTCAATTGATCGACCTTGATACCTGAGAGTCCTGGGAATTAGAGACAGAATTTGTGTGATCACTTGATCAGAATTCGCCAGTGCCGAGCTTCGTCACGGCTTCAGCCTGTTGCTGCTGCTGCTGCCTTGCGGCTGGCCGGGCTCCTGGGGGCAAAAGTTCACACGGGAGTGATGCCGGGTGCGCGAGCCTCGGTAGCCTTGCAGCGTCACACTCCCATCTCATTTCTCTCAGCCTTTTCCAGAAGAACCATTCCCGGCTCTCCCGTCGTTCCGGCGTCGCCTAGCTCGACTCTTTAGTACCTTTTTGACTCGAATTCTCCACGGCATTTGGCACATGGATCATGGACAACCCCTAATAACTCCACGCACCCCTGTCTAGCACTGGCCTGTCGAATCCGGCTTGCTTTTCCGTTCCCTGGTCAAGCACCTCGGGACGTCTTGGGGTGTTTGTTCAGGGGAGAACCTGGCCGCAGCCCGCAAAATTTCGTTGAGCTTGCCCCAAAGTGGTAACAAAGTCAGTGACTCCGTGTCGTTCCCACTTCCCCGGACCCGTTTCACGCGTTCGAATCACGCTGGATACTTTTTTTGCTGCCCTTGTCCGGCCGCCGAGACAAGGCGTCCAGGTTTGTTCACCCACGATCCCAGGCATCTCTGCAGCCGTGGCCTCCGTCCTCCATTTAAAGGTCATCCCTCAGCCGGAAATGAAGATGGGAAAAATTTTCGACCATCCTCGTCCGCCGAGCCCACCTCAGCCTCGCTTAAGTAGGTAGGTCAGTCGCCCATCGAAAGACCATCGAAAGGTCATCGACAGTCATCGACATCCGACACTTTGTTCAGCGATACCCATCATCATTTCTTGTCTTTGTTATCTTGTATTGCGTCTTTTTTCTGTTTCGTATTCTCTGCATCGCCGCCTTTGGGTACCGTATCCCCCATCGAGACCTGAATCCACAGCCCTCTGAGTCTCGGGCCGAGTCGTTGACTCCTGCATCGGGCCTCGAACCGAGCCGGGTGGAGCACGTAGAAGGCCGGGCACCGACGTCAGTCGCAGCTGATCAAGATGTTCTCCCGTCGCTTCGAACCGCCGCAGGCTAGCAGCACCAAGAGCTTCTCTTCCAAGTCGTCTGGCAGGCACAGGAGAGCAAGCTCGTCGTTCGCCAAAGATGCTGGCGTCTCCAAGAGGACTGTCGAACCTGGGCGCCGCCGTGCCGGGACCGTATCAAATGCCGGCGCCTCAGAGACCACCTTGGGCGGGTAAGTTGCCGTCAGCCGATGTGCATCCCCGAGACTTTGCACAGAGTGCTGACCATGCCTTCAGTAACATCTCTGCCATCGTCACCCTCGTCGTCGGGCAAGAGCAGAGAATCTTTGCTGCTCACGAGAACATCCTCGCCGCCTCGCCTTTCTTCTCGAGCGTCCTGAAGAACCAAATGATGGACTCGCAGACCAAGAAGATCTCGCTCCCCGACGAAGAACCCGAAGTGTTCTCGTCCATCCTCGAGTTCCTCTACAAGGGCGACTACTATCCCCGTCTGGTCCACAACAAGAAGCGCAACTCGTGGGAGCTGGAGCAGGCCGGCGAGGATGGTCGCTCTGAGGCCACCATCTACCACCACAGCGTCGAGGGCGAGCTGCTGAAGGACACGGCCATCTACTGCGCTGCCGAGAAGTATGGCCTCGAGGAACTGAAGCGGATCTCGCTGCGCAAGCAGGGCCTTCGTAAGTCGGCTCCTCCAGCCTTGTTCCTTTCTTAGCCAAGTCATTCTAACACACAGCAATAGAGTCTGGCATCCAGGCGAGCACCATCCTTGCTTCGGCTCGCTACGCCTATGCCAACACCCCGGACACCGACTCCAAGCTGCGCGCCCACTACCTCGCCCTCATTATCCGCAGCCGTAGCACATTCAAGCGCAGCGGCACCATGCAACTCGAGATGTTCAACGGCGGCACCCAGCTCTTCTTTGACCTGTTTGTCGCCTTGTGCAACCATGTCGACGACATCTCGAGTGCTGCGTATGTTCTATCCTCTCACCATCCAGTTGAGCTTCGTTCTAACCTCCGTCTCCCAACAGCACCTCGCCTCGCACTCCTCGCAACGGTCGCCCGTTCTAAGGCTCCCAACGCCCAACTTTTCGCCTCGGTCTTCCACAACACAACCACCATTTGATACCCACACCCCTCAACACAATTACACCTGCCCCAAGGCGTTCTCGACTCTGCGATGGATGATGCTTCGTACCCCTGCCTCTTCGCTTCGACATTTCACGCACACGGCTTTTTTTTTGGATTAATACGGTTCTACATAATTACGGGTTCGGCGTGGGCATAGACATTTCTCCATCATCTCTGACGATTTCGGCGCATGGGTTACTACCGGGGCGGGTCTGTTCTTTTTATCTCTTTTTTTTCTCTTTTGCATTGGAGTTGGTGTCTGTCCGCTTGGATTCTTCTCATAAAACACCAACCTATGTACAACAGCATACCATCTTACGACACGACCTTTTTTTTTTTGGGCGGCAGTTTCTGATTCTGGCGGTTTTTTTTTCTCAATCTTGATGGGTTTCAGATTGGGGCAGGTTACGTTACGAATTTCGTAATCCCTGCTTGGAGCGATGCCGTCTTTTCCAGACAGCCGTGTCCATGGGCATGGGTTCTCTTTTTCCTTGGGTGGAGATCTCATTTCACATATTTCTCTGATGGTGGCAAATTCTGGAGATTCGGGGTTTCGAAGTTGGATGGTGGGAGAAGGAAAGGAGACATCAGAACGGAACGAATGAATCCATCTTCGCTTCGAGCGCTAGTTCATCAATCTTGCTTCAGACCAGGGCCTTGCCGAGGGCATGTCTTCGATAGACGGCATGACCGAGGCAGGAACTTTACGAATAAATCAAAGCTGGTGCTCATTCCCTCGCTAGCACAACCGCTCGTCTTCCTTGCTGCTGTGAATGAACAAATGAACGAATAAAGGAAAAATGCATGATGCCCACGTGTCTGGAGTTCGGCAACCACGCCAAGCGAACTTTGCACAAACTACCAATGCGAGGCGAGATGCAGACCTGATCGCATTAACACTCCCAAATACTGCAACAATCCATCTGGTCGGTGCAGTGGATCGGTCACTAGTATATATCTGTACCCTACTCATGAAAGCGCTAGCGTAACGGGTGATGGAAAAGGAGAAGTTGGCCAAACACGGAATGGGACCCATCCTGTTGGACCAGGACAGCCCGCGGGATCTTGGAAAGGTTTCCGGGAGATTGGGAGAAAGATATCGATTTTTTTTGCCACCTGAGCAGTGGCTGTGCGGCTTGTCCCATCTGGGAATGACTTTTATCGTTCAGGGGGTTCAACCGACTTTGAGGCTTGGCGATCTTGTGTGAAATTTTCATAGGCGTAATTTTCCTTCCTTTTGTTCCGTATGCTGACAAAGCCGAGCCAAGATAAAAAAGGGAATGGAGTGAGGAAGGGAGAGAGAAGTAACACCATCGACGCAAAACGCTCGCTGTCTGCATCATGTTGGGAAACAGGGGAAAAATCGAAATTGTCGCCAATCAGACTCGGTTAAGCTGTGGCAGGCCTTGCATGAGCCACTTTTCACCGAGCGAGTTCGCACTCTCCAACTTGCTGGTTGGGTTGCCGACTTTCCATGGCATGGCATGGCATGGCATGGTAACCCATGGGTGTTGAGCGCAGAGGTTCCGCCACACAGTGTGCCGCGGACCACGTCTTGGTCCAGCGCGTGAATCAGCCGTGAATCGGCCGTGAATCGGGAGTCCCTTGCATGGCCGGAAATGGGGAAAAGTGCGGGGAATGAGGGAGAGACAGCCCGGATGAGAGCGATAAACGTGAACCTGGGGATTGCTTTTCTTGGGCTGGCGATCTGTGCTCAGGTGGTAATGGTTGTGGTTGGTTGGACTGGAAGGAAATGCAAGGCGAGCCAAGGTCGAAAAAAGGGGCTTGTTTAGCTGCTGTTACCTGATTGGGCGTTTCTGGAGCAACCCTGCCACCAGCTGCTGCGCACCGAAAGCAAGCAAACAGGACGCGGGGTACGACAGTCCAGGGGGGCTGGGTGTGCAAACTTTGGGTTTACAATTTGGTCTCCAGGAGGTATCAATCGGTAATTTGAGAAGGTGTTAGTATGAAGTATCTTTGGAAGAATTATTGTTCTGAAAAACTGCCATTGTTCTTTTGGTTGATAGCTCACAGGCTAGTTGCTCCCTCCCCATTCTATGGAGATAATGTATGATGCTTGGTGAGACCACGGCATCCCGCAATGTGAGCCTTGCCGATAAGCGACGGGATGCAGTCACAACGATGCCACCGTGCCCCTGGCGGTTTGCGACACCGGATGCATGCGCCTCGCTGTTCAGGCTCGAGCTGAACCGGCAAATCTTGCCATCATCTGCGGCACACCTCCCATGGTTCCATCGATCTGCACCAATCTACTGACAGCACGGGAACAGAATCCTGTTCTTCTATCATTCCCCTCTCTGACACCTCTGTTTGAATGATGCATGAGGACTGGATGGTCCATGGCATTGGCCAATCCCAAGAAATAAAGCTTTTTCTGCCGCCAGCCTAGCTCCCCTCACACGCCAGTACCAGGGAATGCCCCTGACTTGCTCAGTACCACCATGGCGTGCTGGCGGGAGATGTATCCCTTCATGAGACCCTATTCGGTAAGCGATTAGTAAAAATGACTCATTGCTGGGGCAACTGTTTGCACCAATCGGGATGTTGCGTCCAGGAAGCGGGAAGAGGAATGCTGCCTTGATACCTCGGGCAGACGGGTGCCTGATGGGGATCAGGCATCGATGAGCAACGAGGACTATCTGCGTTTCTTCGGATGGCTTGGTCTAATATTCCAACGCCTGCGACGGGCAAAAGGAGGCAAATTTTCGGCTGGATCCCACCAGAAAGGGATCCTTCTTGGAGGGCATCATGTGCAGGGTTGACTCACCTTGTAAATCATAATTCGCCAACAGGCACTCGACCTCATCATTGTCGATCTTCTCCTGGCTGCCGAGGCTGATAGCCGCGGCGAACTCAACGACGGGTACGCGGCTGCGACGGACAGGTTTTTCCCCTTCCTTAGCCTCCTCGAAGCCGCGAGCAATGAATACCTTCGCAGCAGGTTGCGGAGGGCAATGTCACGGCCACGTTCGAGCGTGAGATAGATACGCCGCTTGACAAACTCATCCTCTCCTTCCTGAAGAGCCAGAATCGAACTTGTGCAGCTCGCCCCTCTTGATGCACTGGCAGAGCGGTAGGAAGAGCTTCTGTAACCGAGGGTATGGCGCCAGAAGCTTCTCAGTCGGCAGGTGTGGGTCGTGATGAGGTGGCATGGGATGAGGTATGTCAAAATGAGTCTGTCTGCGAGTCAGTCTATAGCCCCTGTCCCCAACCTGGAGTACACCCACTCTTTATTCCTCACTGCATCCTTGTGGCAGAGCCCCCATGCCTCTGTCAGATATTCCTCAGCCTGGCCTGGTCAGTCAGGAGTTGGGTCAGCCGCCTAGGGTAGCGGTACCTGTGTGTAGTTCTCCTCCAAGAAAGCGAGGACACCTTGATGGTACCTGAATGTTACTTGTTGGGACTTGGAAAGGCCGAGAGGTCAGGCATATCTGCGCCCCCTGCGCGTAGGCTGTTAAGGATGTTCTTGGATAACGAGGCAGAGTTCAGCTTGAAATAAGTCTTTAGAAGGAGGTTGGTGATGTAGTAGATTCCCCATTGCGTGACTCCTCGAGTGGTGCCCTGAGATGCGGTGAGAAAACAGTGATGACCAACTCGAGAAGAACAGCTTACCTGTCCGTCTGGCAGATCATGAACACTCTCATCAAGACTCTCGCACAGTCTTCGAGTTTCTGGCGCTTATTTGTCTCGGGGTCGAAGTCATCTTGGAAGTTTGCCGCGGCGTTGTCGTCAAGAGAGGTGTTGTTGTTGCGCTCTTCATCTGCTCTGATGGCAAAGAGGCGCACGTGCTTGCTCACCACGTACAAGCAGGGAAGCGTCCAGGCTTCGAAGCCACTTGTGCTCTGGTAGCCTCGGCCGAGGACATTCAGTAGTTCAACCCAAGCGTCATAAACCTTCGTCCACACCAGATGCGATGACTACTGCGTGCGTGAGCAAAGTACGACTGGGGTTCATTGCGTTTAGACACACACCGACCTTGCTGTTTCCGGTTGACTCTCTCGCACCGAGCATCGCATTGGCTGCGTTCCAGTACGCTGTGTACACCTCTACCCAGTTCTGAACCTCCTTGTGGTCAATTCCGCCAACGAGTGCCGCATTTCCCTGGAGGCCGCGTTTGAGTGCGCTCTTGATGCTGTGGGCATTTTGACTGTTGCATATTCTCCTCAGCTTCTCGGTCGAGATCCCTGGTGACAAGGTTTTCGCCAGCCGATAGCCATCCTGCTTCGACCAGGCTTCGGCAAATTCGTTGAAGAATGAGGCGTCAAACTCCATCTTGTATTATCACAGAAATGGGATGTGGTTGGTCGACCTATGAGTGCTCCTGAAGTGCTCTTGAAGTTAAAGGGGGGAGATCGGGCTTGATGTTCGAGGACTGGTGAGAAATCGCCTCAAAAGCTTGATACCCGAGCTTCACATTCAATCCGATGAATCCTCAAACGCACGAGGTGTCAGGTCTCGTCGCTGCCGTTGTTGCTGCAGGGATAAGAATGGTGGTTGCCGTCAAGCTGACCTTGGGCAGTTCATGTAATTGGCTCCGAGGCGAATGCAGGAAGTCGAGAAAGACCCCACACTTTGTGGCGCCAGAACTTCTGCACCGCCGCATCTTGGCTTGGCAGGTTGCGGTTGGCCCATGCGCTTCGAGCCCTAACCAGGCGCACCCAATTTTTTCCTGCTTTTCGAGATCGCGAATTCAGGACTCCGACAGCACACCCAACGACTTCGTGATCGCAGCGGGAAATCATCACAGTAAGTCTGCCTGCTTGCGGGAACTTTTACCTGGGGATGTTCTAACATCAGAGCAGATGGGTAAGCAGATGCTGTTTTTCTTCGAATGCCACCTTTGCATCGCCGGCGACCATCCGAGAGCACGCCGACGGCCGATTGATATGCGACGGGAACGATGCAATCTCCCAGTTAAGAGTAATCGATACAGAAATGGACTCTGGAATACAGATGGGTTGGACGGCCGGCATTGGGGAAATTCATGCGAGAATATGGATTTCGTGTGGGCCAGGACCAAGGAGACAACGTCAGGTTTTGACCAGCGAACCGAGAAACTTCCAGCCGAACCTGCGATTGCTCACAACCCACCATACTGTGCTCGACGACCCGTCTTTGCCTGCAGAACTCAGCCGACCTGAAGACCAGTCCGCTGACATGATGGTTCAGGTCGTCTCCAGGAATACCAGGTGATCGGGCGCCATCTGCCCACCGAGGCCAACCCCACCCCGAGCCTCTACCGCATGCGCATCTTCGCGCCCAACGAGGTCGTTGCCAAGTCCCGCTTCTGGTACTTCCTTCGCGGTCTCCGCAAGGTCAAGAAGGCCACCGGTGAGATCGTCAGCGTCAATGTCGTACGTAAACCTGGATTGGGAGGGAGGGGCCTTGGTTGGGATGCTCATTCTTTCACCAGATCTCCGAGAAGAACCCCCTGAAGGTCAAGAACTTCGGCATCTGGATCCGCTACGATTCGCGGTCCGGCACCCACAACATGTACAAGGAGTACCGTGAGGACTTCGAGGACCGCTGCCGTCGAGGCTTCTACTCCGACATGGCCGCCCGCCACCGTGCCCGCTTCAGATCCATCCACGTACGATCACCGCCCATGGCTTGCTGCTCACTCGCATTTACTAACTCGGACACAGATCCTCCGCGTCGTCGAGATCGAGAAGACCGAGGACATCAAGCGCCCCTACATCAAGCAGCTCGTCACCAAGAAGCTCTCTTTCCCTCTCCCCCACCGTGTCCCCAAGACCAACACCAAGAAGGTCTTCAGCGCGACGCGCCCGTCCACTTTTGCTTGAGGGGTTTCATGGTTGCGGTTGGGGTTGGCAGGTTCTTCAGGTGTTCATTAGGAAAATGGGATATCCTGCATTTGCTCCCTACGACGAGCATGAAATGAATCAACGGTCAAGCACTGGTTTTGCGTTTGTGAGCGAGTCAATCGGAGTTTTCCGTCCCTCCGGTTTGCCTGGAACCGAACTCTAGGCATTCTTGTGCACTGATTTTAATCCGACGGGGCATCTCACCTTGATGGAACAGCGACAGCAGACCGGAGTGCTAGGATCTCGGTCGGCCGAGCAACAGGACGGCAGAACAGCTTTGGGGCGTACGAACAGAGGTTGTGAAAGCAGAGGTCTTCATATCTCCCGGGACCAGGGCTGGGTCCCTCACCGAAGGGGCGGCCCGTATTTCTCGGATTGGAGCCGCCGTAGTAAGCAGGTCAGGTAAGCCCTGCATATCCTACTCCAAATGCGGCAGCTGGATAACTATACGGGCCAACTCCGCGACAGTATCCCGGTGGGCGCGATGACTCATGGGTATCTTTCATTTCGAGGTATTATACTTATCTTTTTCTTCTTCGTTCTATTGTTGCTTGTTTAACTGAACCCTGCCTCTCAACCCCGGTTCCTCCTGTCCTTTGATCACTCCAGGGTTCTCTTACCCTTCATCCATCCCTCTTACTACGCCTCAACCACAGTCACCGGCAATTTACCATTGCATCATGTCAACCATCACCGCCACCTCGGGAGAACCCCGCCCTGCCCCGGGACCGGAACCGGACCCCTCGTCCTTCATCCGCGTCCGCACCACGCTCCCCCGCCTGCCCCTCCGCCCAAACTCAGCCCGCCAGCCAATTCTCACAGACCGCCTCATCATCCGCGCCCTTACCCTCGAAGACCTCCCCGCCGTCCATGAGCTGCGCACCCAGCCAGAGTAATTGCACTGGACGGCCGTCGGCAAGCCCGACAAGGATCTGGATGAGACGAGGGTGAAGCTGCAGCTGTTCCTCCCGCCGAAGGATGCGGACTCGTTCAACTTCGCGATCTGTCTGAGAGAGACGGGACAGCTGATTGGCATGGGCGGGAACCACATGCGGAGGTCTTCGCTTGGCTGGCCGGAGGTAGGGTACATGATCCGGAGAGAGTTTTGGGGGAAAGGGCTGGCGACGGAGTTTCTGAGCGGGTGGCTTGGGGCGTGGGAGGGGCTGGAGAGGGAGGAGGTGGAGTTGGAGGTTGACGAGAGGACGCTGGTGGGGTTGGATGGGAGGGGGCGGGCGGGAGGGTGAGGGAGCAATTGATAGCTGTGACGGCGACGGGGAATGGGAAGAGTCAAAGGGTGCTGGGGAAGGCGGGGTTTGAGTGGTTTTGTACGTGGCTGGCGAGGGATTCGAGGAAGGGCGAAGGTGAGGGCGAGGATATGATGATTCCGTTGCCAACGTATAGGTACTTTCCCGGGAAGGAGGGGGAGTAAGGGGAGGCGAAGGTTGGAACGTTTGAGGTGCCTGGCGCTGTTGAGCGTAGAGAAACCTGCGTATGTCAGAGTGGAGTGGTTTAAGGGCCATGTGCTATCCGTTGAGATGCGGCCCTCGTACACATTTCTTATTTTTGGCTTTTCATCTCCTTCTTCTTCTTGCCTTCTCTTCTTTCGCGCTGAACCTTGCCAGTCCTCCTCCTCTTTTCCTTCTCTTCAGGCGCGTTTCATCTCTACCAGCGGTTTAAGAACATGATGCATATTCCGTGACGAGATGATGATATGTCATTAATACCAGAAAATGCTCAAAATATCATCTGCTATTTAACAAAGGGGTTGTCGTCCATCTGGTATTTTGATCTAGATGCGCTGGTTTAGGAGTCCCACGTCAAGGAAAGATGTACTATAAACCCCTAACCCTTACCACACCGGGCTTCCAGCTCTCTGCAAGCCAGACATCACTGCCACACAAACCTGAACGGTCTCTCATCAAACAAGCGAATGACGCTCGGCATGACTGGGTCTCTGGAAAAGCTTCGCCTGCCATCGCTCAGCAAAGCCTTGCGCACCGGTGGGTCGAAGCGTCCTCAACCGCCGCTCTTCGACTGCTTTCTTAACAGTTTCTTTCTCCTGACGAAGTTGACAATTGAGGTCGCCGATTCAGCCATTCTGCCTGCGGATGGAACCAAAACGGCACGAACCAAGGAAGACTGCATGGGCAGCACGTGTCACCAGCTCAAGGGTCAGCAAGCACTCAGTGAGCCCTCGGCAAGAGTGAGGCACACCGAAAATAAAATACAGGGCCGCTCATTTGCGACAAAAGTGCTTGTTGGGTTTCGCATCTCGATGCAGCGCCGCTTCGTTTGTGTCGCAGATTCTCCGATATTCTTAGCGACTCCTGCTGCATCAACCCAACCGGCCGTGGTGAGGTGACTCAAGTCTGCCTGGGACATGGTCTGATTCAGCGGAAAGTCAACCTCGACCAGGTTGAGTATCCAACATCTCAAATCACTCCACGCGCTAGGTCCCAAGATCCGCGCGGCAGCCTGCAGAATCCCTGATCAACCAACCGCATGCGGTCGGGAAGCCGGTTTATGCTGGTGAACCGCCAACCCACCTTCGAGAACCCCTCTTCGGTCGTGTCACCCCACGCTCGCATCGCATCGCAACACAGACCGCAGAGTCCAGCTGCCTGCGGACTACCATCATGTCCGCTGGCCACTTCAGCTTTCTCACGACGCATCCCAAGCGACTATGAGAGTCTGCGACGACAATGGCAGCCCCAACAGCCGAAGCCAAGGATGGCAAGGCCTTCTACGGCTACCTCTTCACCAAATCGAAGCCGATACGGCCGCGACTCCAGTACTTGATGCACTCCTAAGAGCCATCGCGGCGCATATTGTACGTCGCAAACCAGGCAATAGAAGGCATGCGCTCTGGTTGTGTACTAACACGTCTGCCCAGGCAAACGAGATCGGCGACAAGAACGAGACGCATCTGACCCCCGCGAAGCTCGCGGCCTTCTACAAGATCAGCGGCCATGATTGGGATTGTAAGGGCTATCCTGGAAATCTATTCCTCCGCACCTGCTAACACCTCTTCCGCCTAGCATTCTTCGTCGACATGCCCCCTGCGGGCATTTCCACAGTCTACCAAGGCTTAGGCTGCCAGCACCTGCTCCTCCCGAGTGAGGACGACTTCGCAGCACCGTCGGTCCCGGCGCTGACGGTGAAGGGCTTCGTGCGCTGGCAGACTATCCAGACGTTACTTGGGCCACAGACACAGGTGCCCGTGCTACAGTATGCGGCCGCCAACTGGGCGCTGAAAGACCCCGACACTGGCACTGCGCTGCCCGCGGACCTCCCAAGGAAGCATTCCCCTCCGACACCGACCCAGACACGGATCGTCGTGGCATCGGGATGCGCAGATAGATCACGCATGAAGGCCACGGAGGGTGAGCCAACCGGTTCACCGAAGGACGCGCCCAAGCCCGAATATACTGACCGGAGGGTCCCATACACCCACGTACGGGTCGGCCCATCAACTCCGCGCGACTACTTCACCACCCGTCCCGTCAATGTGTCCTACGTCCACGTCCCATCGTCTGCCCTACCCCATCAGGACGCTCTCCGGAGCGAGAACGGGCGCGGGATCGAGATCCTTATCTCACCATCCGGCCACTGGGACGGAGGAATTCACCCCACGCCGCCGAAGCTTCTCTGACTAACCCATACTCGCCGCACGACGGCCCCGCACGGTGCGGGTGCCGCATCTAGTGCCCGAAGGACAGTGGCCAACGCCGTCGACCACAGCCAGCCCGGCACTACAGCAGCACGTCCGACTCGGACGGTCCCCCAATCAGCCCAGGACTACTCCGCGCCGCACCCAACGCTCAAACGAACCCATCCGATTACAGTCCGCCGCGTCTACACCAACAGTTCCGAAGATGCGCCGCGGGTCATCCGGTCGACGATGCCTCCGCCTCCCATCCATCCTCACAATGCATTCACCACGCCCTGAAGGCGGTCGCGGCGCG